>WSFP011317123.1:0-41857 GCA_009831015.1 Picea engelmannii | reverse complement strand
AAAGAGAAATCCCATCGTTACAATCATCACAAGGCAGATCTGGATCCTACGCTAAATCGGATCTTCTTTCTAAATCAGCATAGGGTGTCCTATTCTCATGCAACCGAATGCTAATACAGGAGTTGACAATGCATTGCTGTTACAGCTGGTGTAACAGCTTCTTCTCATAGCTGCTGATGCTGTTTCAGTATCGCAATTCATGGGTTGTTTGGCCACGTGAATTGCGCCCTTTGACTGTGTCGGCCTTGACTGCTAACCGTCAGGGTTCGTGTTTCAGCATCGTGGCGGTTTCTACCGTGTCTCAGCATCTGCATATCTGAATGAAGTGACGGCTCCGTGTTTCAGCATCTGCCTTCTCGAACCATGTAGCTGCTCGTGTTTCGGCATATGCATCCTCGGACTGTGTAGCAGCTTCCGTGTTTCAGCATCAACTGGATAGTTCTGTGTTTCAGCATTGGTCTTGAATACTGTTCTGCAGATATAGACACTTATGTACTTCTAATCAATGGTTAAGACCAAAAGTAATGTAAAATATCATGCAAAACAAATTAAACGTGTAGTAATGAGAAAGGACGTTATGTACCTTGGAATGATCAAGTGGAATGATAATATAAGTCTAAATATAGGTGATGAAGGGTATAATCATGGCAAAAAAATATGGGCAAAAAGGGTACAATATATGGTCCTAACACTCCTCTAGGTCAACAAAGTCATCAAACCAATCTAAGTGTCTCTGAGTTGAAATATTATATTATGCATCATATGCCTTAATTCTCTAATTATAATTTTGAGGTAGATCATGCAATTGAGCAAGTAAGACAAGGGGAGCAAATCTTGTTGCCATGGCTCTAGGAGGATTTTGAACTAGCTGAACAATCTAACTGGGAATGACAACAGTTTGAATGGGAACAGCAGGAATCAAAGATTGAAATTTCTTCTCATAAAATAGAACTTCATTCAAGTTAGACTCTAATCTACATCTAAACAAATTATTCTCAAATTTTACATCAAAATCAAGTTCATCAATACTCTTCACTTCGTCCTTAGGCAATGATAGATTTCGGTCTAGAAAAATACCTGAGTCGGATACCTTTTCTTTTCTTTTATGTAAGAGTTTCTCAGGATCAGCCATAGATGTTATAGGTTCTGGATCTGGATTTCTCCTAGTGTAAATCTTCTTGAGAGCCAGGATTTCTCAATAAAGTTACTTTTTTGCTACTGATATTATAAAATGACGTCGTCGGGGTAAATGTTTTCAGCCAATATTATGTCTGATTCTCTGTTACCCTCGGGAATCAAATCTAAAACTTTAGTCGTTCTTTCCCAGAGAAAATTTCACTTTTCATCCCCGGCAACCGCGCCAAATGTTATCCCTAAGTAAATTGCCTAGGTTGAGGAAGAAACTCACAAAGGTAACCACATAACCACTTTAGAACTGAAACTAGCCTTTCATTTCAGAGAGGGATCTCTCTTGTCACTTGGTCTATAAAGATGGATTCTCTTTTAGGAATAGTGGCTAGGTTTTTTAATAGGTGAATGGATTTTAAAGGTTTGTCGGCAATAAGAAAAGGAACTTGTTGGGAAATGGAGTCAAATGTTTGAAGGAAAATGAAAACGGTGTCTGATAAGTAGAACTCTCAAGGAAGAAAAGGTTATATAGGCAATGATCTTTCAGTTTTTTAAATTGATGTTATAGAATGAAAGAAAGAGAAAAACATATAACAGCATTCAGAGCACCATTAAAGATGAATTTCGATGAGTTAAGAAGAAAATGACAGTGTTCAAATTGCTAGAATCTAAAGCATCATTTGAGATGAATTTCAGACCATTTCATTTCCAATTTAAACATATAATTATCATCGGATGAAAGATAAAAAAAACTAGAAGAACATACATGAAAGGTACACAGACTTCAGGTCATCACCACTAGAATCTTTGGTATGAAAAAGCTCTGGACATCTACACCAATATTTCATTCAAATTCTGAAAATATGTACAATGTTGAATGAAAAAATGTCCTTTGTGCTTATGCCAACGACTTGTACATTCAAAATGTTCAAATATATAGATAAACTATCTCCCTACGCTAGAGAAGTCGAACTTCTCTGTTATCCTATGATTTTGGATCTAATTACATCAAAAGAAAACAACTTGTAAACTACTTGCTAAAAATAGCAAAGTCACCTTGACCATATTAATGCATACAATATTCTTTAACAAAAAGAGATCTCTAGCATATTTTTGAATTTAAACTGATGTGAGTCGTCCAGGGACAGCTGGAGATGAATCTTGGAGTGATCTGAGCATTGAAAAGGCTCTATGTCATCTTTGTGTAGCGCGTTGTTGTAGCATGTTGTGTAACTTCAACCTACAGCAGTTGTGTAGAGATCTTTACACAGAGTGGAGATTTTCTTCACCAAAATGCATTAAGGAGGTGGTTGCAATACTTCTGGAGACTCCAAATCACTACTATATAATTTTCCCATCATTTCCCAATGTATTTCAACCTCCTATGTACCTACAACACTTGTGTAGCGTGATATCGCTACGCAAGTTCTATACAATGCAGTTTTTCAGTCAAAAATAAAAAAACTGATCATTTGTGATTCTTCAAAAAAAAAATTTGTGAATATGTGAGACCTATAACTCATTCACTTCTACAAGTAGTTCTAACTTCCCTCATGCTTTGTCATCAACCTTCATCCTCAACTTGAGAGACATGTTTTCCTTTCTCGATGACAATTTTTTCCTTTTTAAGTTACCTGCTTGCCAAAACAAAAGTGCATTCCTTCTCAGCTTTGACTAAGCATTTGTGAAGGCTGCATAAGCATTGTTGATGGCTGACCCACACTCCTTAAAGTGTCTCTAAAACCTTATATCTGGTACTCTTTTACTCTCCCTGAGCTGAATAATTAGGTCTTGAGCCTCCCTGAGTTGCATATTTAGCCACTTGATGGTTTTCTCACTCTCTCCAGGTGAAGTATAAGTATTCTCAATCGATGTAGGTTGGCCTTGTGCTAGTGTTTCCTCTGCAAACTTGTAATCAGAAGTTATATTTCTGGATGAGGATCTTATTAAGGCAGTTGTAGGTTTAATCAAATCCATAGTCTTAAGATTTTTCCTACTTTCCCTCTCTTTAGAATCTCTGAAATATTTAAGGATGATTCCTTCTTTGAAACTATTGCATCTTGTGGAGTCTGAATATCAGAAACCTTCTCAACTAATTTTCTTTTCATTTCCCTGTTATCATGAAAAATATAATCTATGACATGTTGAGATTCCTTAAGTTGGTTTTGTAGCTCCTTGATTACATGATCTTTCTATTTTGGCTACACCTGATCTTCATCCATTCCTTGAGCTGAATGATCAACAGACTGTGCATGTAGGGAAGGTACAAGAAATCTCTTGGCAGCTGACCTTGTGATTGGGATACTGACTCTTGGTGTTTCTTCCACCTCATCAAAAAAATGTGTCCTTCTACCTTTCTTTTTAGCCGGTTGTCTTGGTGAAGAATCATCAATCTCCTTACCTTTCCCCGTGCTCTGTTCTACAGACCCTTTTTCTTTCCCACTTGAAACTCTAGAGGCCACTTTCTCAGCAGATGAAGGGATGTCTCCTTTGGGATCTAGAAAAATGCTAGCTAAGGTCAAAAATGAATCCTAGTCTCTGTTTGATTTCTTTAGTTCTTCCATTACTAGCAACTTAACCAAGGAGACATGAAACAAACTGGACTTAAGTTGATCAGCCCTGGCTTGTACCATGTCTGCCATTTTTCCTAAACTTTGTACAGGTAGAAAGGTAAATTCAAGGGGTTATTCACTGTGAAATGCATCAGAAGTCTTATGTGGTAAAGGTGTACCTTATAAAATCTTCCCTCACAAGTGAAATAGCATTGGACCACTCTTAACAGCCTTTCATAATGCTTGAGTATGCATTCTCTTGGAATAGTGGTGCCAAACCTCTACTTTATGTACATAGGTTTCAGGAAATCAGTATAGAAATTTGGATCAAGAGGCATACCTTTGAACCACTTCTCCCCCTGGACTGGAATTTATGTTGCAGCAACCACTGTGTCCTCGGATACCTGGAAGGTAATGTCAGCAACCCTTGTCTTGACACCATTGAAATTTAGGGTGAACTCCTTTGTCACCGGAGCATTATATCCTTAAATTTTCTCACAGAACCTTATGCATCCATCTTCCTCAAATGAAACCCTAAATGCAGGATCAGAATTCACCAACTCCAAGCTCTGTGGCTCACACCTCAACACACTGCCTCCTTTGTTGTATTTATTTTTTCCTTGAATGCCCATGCTGCAGATGTAGGCTAAAACTTAGACTGGTAAAGTTAGAGAGGTTCAAATGCTAAAACTCAGACATAGCACTTTACACAGTGAATGACAGGGTTAGGGTTTGTTCAAATATGTCAATAGGCTCAATAAAACAATAAGAAAGTCTTTGGATCAAATGTATGTATGCACATGTTGTTTGACAAACAAAAAACGGAGCTTTTAAATCTTTGCGCAGCAAAAATTTAGAAGACATGGTATGTGTAGTGTGTGCAGACGATGCATAGAGTACAATTCTGTGTGGATTTTGCCTAGCAAACAGACAGGTTTTGCGTAGCGAGTGGGAAAATTGAAATTGTTGCTAACAAGAGACCTGGTCGAAGGTAGAGGGTTCTTTTGCAATGAAAATGGGAGGGAGAGACATGCATATTCCAAGAAAAGGACGGTTTGAAGTATGATTAGACCATTTTAGTGTGATATGACAATTTGTGTAGCGCCAAGGAGTTTTTGCAGTGTGGTTTGCGTAGCATATGTACTTTTTGCAGGTCAAGTACCACGAATATTTGAAAAGAAAACAAATAAGCCATAAAAAATTTTGATGAATCTTGTTCTTTCATAATGTGTCATCATGTCCCATGACATTCCCACTAAATCATTCTACCTAGACTTAGAATTGACTCATTTTATGACATGCCATTTTGATGGTTCATAGCAATAATCACCCATAGACTTTGAAACAACTCATAAGACACAAGTCCTAGAAGACACACACAACCACAATGACTCAATTTGGAATGTATTGGTCTTCCCAAGAGCAAGGCGTGACTTTGAAAAATATTTACAAAACTCTAACTCTACCCTAAAAGTAATGATACTAACAATTGGCTCCAATGGGGATGTTATCCTCTCTGTGAGGTAGCAAAGAACAGCAGACCAAGTGCCTTATCCATTGGGCTTTATTTTGATTCAAAAAGACTCTAAAAACAATAAAAATAAATAAACTGACTGACTAAACCTTTTTTAAAACTTGACACCACTAGATAAACTCAACATAACCTTAGGGCCTTCACTTCGAGCTTCATTTTTTGTTGAATGAAAACTTAAACTGCTCTATCTGAAAAATAAAAATGGTTATTTACAATGAGATGAAAATATCAAAATGCTTTAAGTAAAGTAGTTTTTGAGAAACCTACCATTCATAGGTCCTCCACCAATGAGATAGTCATTGAGATCTTGCAACAGATAAGCATTGCTCCCATGATAAGTAACAATTCTGAATGGTCCCAACCAGAGGTAGTCAAACTTTCCATGCTTCCCCTTATCTTCATTTCTTGCATCCCATTTCAGCACCAAATCATCTACCTTGAAATCATCAACTTTTGTATGTTTATCAAACATCTTTTTCATTTTATCATGATGCATTTGTGTGTTGTTGTACACTTTTTCTCTCATTTGTGGCACATGAATCAGTTGATTTATACTCCTTTGAGCATCATCTGGTTCAGCTTCCTATTCTTGTAGCAATTTCATAACTAGCACCCATAGTGAGGTATGGAAAACTACATTTGTGTCATATAAAATATGAAAAATGTGGTGTAGTAGTATACCTCTTGGTAGTGATCCTATCATCCCACAGTGTTATAACCCTAAATTGCACCATACATGCATACCTGGCATCTGGCCATCTTACTTGCTATTTTTGTCAAGCCATCATTGAGCAGCTCTTCTTAAAAACCACATTTTTGAATATGTATGTGCCCTACACCATTACTGCTCACGTACACGTGCTTGTTGCACCACTACAGCTCGCGTGCGTATGCTAGTTGCACTATTACAACCCGCGTATACTCACAAAAGTCGTAAAAATTAAAAATTTGCAAGGAATTCGTTGAGATTACGGGCTATTGGGTAGTTTTCCAACTGTCTCACCACCTATAGCTCGTCACCCAACCGAATAACCATCCTGTTTGTCATATAAAAGGAGGTGTTGGGGTCTCATTCCAAATCTAATCATAAGAACAGTGAAACTCTGCCCATTTCACTTTCCTCCCTTGCCCCAAGAATTTGTAGCCACATTGTGAGTTTTGAGCCAGAATTCCCTATTCTTTCCTTTTTCCTCCATTGCAAGCCTAATCCATTCCCTATAGAGAGCTGAAGAGGAGAAAGATACGTGGAAGCGTAGTTGGAGCTTGGTGAAGAGGAGCCCGGACCAGGTTCGAGGAGTAGTCATCGATCTCATTGTAAGTAATGGTTGGCCCTTGGTTATGGAAGTTTTTGAAGATTAAGGAAAGAAGCGTGAAGTTTGAACTGCACGGAAGACAAGTTGACTGAGATTGGGTCGAAGTGGCCAAAAGAGAAGAAAAGAAGGAGTGAAGTAAGAGAAAGAAATTCATCAGACAGAGAGATCGAGGAAGACAGATCAGCAAGGAAGATGGATCGTGGACAACTCAGCAAGTGGAAAAAAACACCAATGGATGCATTGGAGCACCTCATAGGAAACAAGGAAACACATGTTAGTGAAGCCCTGAAAACGCGAGTCAAGTTGACCTAGGGTTTTCGACATCTAGGGTTTTGGTATTTAGGGTTTTGACACCTAAGTTTTGGCCTAAGGTTGTCGGAGAGTCATTTTAATGTATAAATAAAGGTCAAGAGGACCTGGGATGGGTTTGATTATGTTATGATGAGTGATTTTTTTTATTGCTGAGAGAGAAGTATTGTGTGATGAGAGAAGTTTGTTTTGTAAGATCTTTAGTTGGGTGTGAAGATCAACACTACAGTTGGGTGCGTGGGGAGGGGAGAGAAGAAGAGAAAGAAAGAGAGATATGTAAGCTAAGAGTGCAAATAAAACTGTATGCTTTCAGCTAATATATTATAAAGCGCAGTTCTGTGGACGTATCCCTAGGGAGAGGGTGAACAGCGTATATCTTGTTGTTGTGTGTGATTGATGTTGTGTTCTTTTGATCTCTGATATATTGTCAATGAAATATTGTGTTGGATCTGAGATATAGTTCTCACAGTAGGCTTAAGGAAGATAAAGAATAACTATATCTATGTGTGTGTGTTTCCCTGGATCCACTTTGAATTTCCTTTGGTTGTAGACACCTGTGTCTTGCAACCCCCTATCTCTACTTCGGGTGAGACTTCATCTGCTTTACAGGTGTCGCTGAAAGGGCCAGTAGTTAGGGCTTGTTGGTGCGTTGTTAGAGTTGAACCTTGGGTCTGCCCCTATGCCAACAAATGGTTCCATTGTTGGGACTGGGATCTTCTTGAGGGAATGTCAAGGTGGTTTCCATCGAAGACAGAGATTCATAAGTGGATAGAAGAAAAAGAGAGGGACTTCTTTGAAGCTCATAATAAGAACCCTAATCTTAGTACAGAGGATTGGTTGGGAAGGTATATCTTTACTGATATACACGTGATTTTCTTTGGAGGAATTCATCAGGAGCTATACGAGTGGCTAGCCAGATTAGTAAATACCCAGTTTGAAATCAGACTCAGACCACCTGTGGTTTGGACGTCGACATTGATCAAGAAGGTCAAGAGAGTTGATAACGTTGTGTCAAGAGCAGTAGATCATTAGTTTGATAGTACCATTAGAGGGTACATTACTGACTTTGCTATTGATAGAGTAGAATCATATAGGCAAGAAGAGAGATATTTCTTTAAGGGACCTAGAGGAAAATTTTTACATTTTTTGAAGTTGCGGATCAAGATGTTATTGCATGAGAATAACATCTTGAAGATACAGTAGTGGGTTAGATTGAAAAAGCTAATGTTCAAGAATTTAGACAATGACACCGACTCAGAGGTCGGACACACGCGCAGTGTTATTGGGTAAATCAGTAGATGTGGACATTAACTAATCCCCCTAGATCCACCTGGATCTAGAACAAAACAAGATGGAACAAGATGCTTTCCCTAAGTTGCAATCATTGAGTTTACTATCCAAAGAGGAATAGATAACATACCTTATGAATCGCTTCCTTATATCTTTGTTGTCCCTGCTTCACTTTGGTGCTCTTGTAGAATCAAATCTGTGACAACACAAACCAACCAACGTGAAAGCAGCAATAGTAGAATTCAATAACAACTTAAACATGTGATCAAGGAGTCATGTAATAAAACACTAATAATTTTATGGGAAAGAGACATGCCACTGTATTATATTAATGCAAAGTATAAGATACAACCGAATCGCCTTGATGTCGTAAGTTCCCTTTTAGTGGTCCTTTGTTCCAACACACACATATACTTGCTCCGAAATTTGCATGAAGATAATCTGTAAAATCTAGATGGACAAATGGAGGCCTCAAGCATCAGTAAGAACAGGATTCTTCACACATTCTTCAGCCTATTCTTTCATCAATTCTCTATTGAATCTTACTTCTTCTTGCTTAACCTTTTCCATGAGAAGCCCATGATTATATAGGAGAAGGTGAAGTGGTTAAAAGGATGAGGATGATCCCACCAAATCAGAGAAACTAGTAGGATCGCAACCATATGGACACCACCTCACATTCTAGAAGATTCCTCTTCTAGAAACTTCGTGAAACCTCTTTCCTCTTTTAGCTTTGGAATTCCGCCACACCCTGCCTATGTAGAAGCCTATGGAAATCTCGTGGGCTAGCCATAGAGCAGCCTGCGGAAATGATAGATTTTTGCACTGTGTAGTATGAGCAACCTACAGACCCTTTCTAAAAAGAAGCCTTGTAGAGGAGGAAAGAAGTTGCTTTTCTCAGGCAAAAAGTCATGTTGGGACCCTGAACACATGTATGTGATATCATCATTAGAATGACCAAAATAATGTGTAACAGAATGCCCCCCAAAGTATGAGGCTGTAACTCATGACAACCAAAATACTTTGTAAAAATGTGTGTGTGTGTCAGGAACAAGGAGCACACCAATTAGGAACCTACAAACAATCAAGCATCTGCACAATATTATACCATGTCTGAAGTAGGCAGTCCCATGTCCAGACTATAAATGATTGAAATCATAAGTCATGGCCACCAATTATACACTGTGGATCCATGTCATCAAGATTTTACATAGCCACCAGGAATACATCATGAATCTATGTATTGGAAAGACTTAGATATAGACATAGCCACAAAACATACAAAGTGGATCTATGTGCCAATTCAAATCACAAGTACTCAATCGCAACCTGGATCAAAAAATGATGAGGTCTAGTGTCTTCAATCCCGTCGTTCGTTAGTACGAATCTAGCCATGTGATTATAGATGTTGAAGTCGAACATGGTTACAAACCACTCAATTACTGGTTATTAATGAAAACCATTAACAAGTGCGAGGGAAATCACCATTGATGTCAATGACCCCCAAGGTACAATAGTACAATCCAATGAGTGTGAATAGATTAGTTGCGGTTGAACACTCGATGGAATCTCTCGATCAAGGATCAATGATGTAAATCCATTGTCGAGAGCAAATAAACCATCCATTGAGGCATGCAGGCTCCAAGGCACTAAATAGTTTCTAAGTCTTGTTCCTGGATAATGAGCTGAAGTCGACAGGAAAAGACTCGTCAAAGGAGGGCCTTGATGTATCCCCCATCAAATGACATGAAACAATTAAAAAATTTAGGGTAAAGCAAAGTATGAATATGATTTGGAACGGACATAAGGAAGGTCGACATGATATGAATTGACAATTGCATATGGTCGGTTCAATAGAGGGCTTGGTTGAACTTCTCTTGAAAATATGGATGGCGCGACACTAGGCTTGGCAGCATTGACCCAAAGACAACCCAAGATATGAACTTGCAGAGAGTCAAACGAGAGGCAAATGGATTTCCCAACCCAGATTCAAATGATAAAGGGGGTGCCATGTTTAATAGTGACGCTTACTACTACTAACACAAATATAGAGACACGTCTCTTTCCCAAATTTTCCCCCACCATTTCTGGCGAGTACCTCTTTATTTTTACGCGAGCTTGAGGAGGATAACATATGTGTGTTGATATAAGCTCATCCTTCAGACAAGTCCCTCAGAGTATTTTTAACGAACCCTAAGAAGGAGTGGTTCGGTCCCGTATGTGTCTGTCAATGTTTGTTTAACGAGTCCAAAGATAGAAAACTCGAAGGTTTTTCACGTTTATAGAGTCTAGAAAAACACTTAAAAGAGAACTCTCTCAATTCCTCTTTCATAAAATAGTTCGACAGAACCAAAAAAGTGATAAACTATCGCCCGTCGAACGTTTTATTCAAATACTTTTACGAGCGTGAACAGAACAAGGTTGCTTGGCAATCTTTTCATTTTTAAGGAGTGTGAAAAGAGCTTAAAGATTAGTCTGTAAGTTTCATTATTTTCGTGTTACCATGACGAGTACGAAAATATGACAAAAGTATACTTGGTTACGTTCTCATCCTTTTTCAAGCACGAGAAAGAACAAAGACTAAGCTCGAGGTTTTTCTAAAAACCCCTAAAAAGTAATCGTACATGCGACAAAAAAGACAAACAAATCGCAAAAAATTGTCCATGCTTCGTTGTTTGGAACCCTTGTCTGCCCATATGCGATAAACAACACTCACGAGACCATTAGGTTTTTGAGAAAATATATTCAAATAATATAAAATATATTTAGAAAAACTAAAAAATAAGATAAATAGGGATAAGAACTAATTTTCACTATTTCATTTGTATTTGACCAAAAACTTTGTCCAAAATCCCTTTTTCACCTCGTATTTCGGCGGTCGATTGCGGAGAGCTTGAGCGATCATTTGGTGAACGGTCTGTGTGGAAACAGTAAGTACCTTGTCTTATTCCTTTTAAATGGTTTAAATTCATTTTAATCGGTTAAAAGATGATTTTTTGGGTGAATTTTTGGACCATAGGCATGCGTTGGGGCCATCGCAGGTGCCCTATATTGGGGCCTGTGGAAATCAAGGATTTATGCAAGCAGCTAATGGTTCACCTGTAGAAACCCCGCTTTGTAACCAAAGCCCAGTCACGGTGACATAAAACCGAAAATAAAAAAGATACACTGGACCAAAAAGAATTCTAAATCATGATAATTAAAGGTGTTAACTTCTTTCTTTCATCTCCATGCAGGTATTTTGATTGCAAATATGTTGGAGTGGAGAGAAAGAGAGCATGAAGACGATGATGCAATGGATTTAAATGATCTGGGCACCATGAATGCCCTACGATAGTGTGGTCTATTAAAATTCTTCAAGATTTAGGGCATGAGAGCCCAGCTGAGACTGTTGGAATATTTGGTCTGTATGTGGGATGTGGACCAACAAGTATTCCATGTGGGTGTTCATGTGCTCTCGCTGGACATCGAAGAAATCTACTTCTTAACAGGGTTTTCCCATCGTGGGGCGCAAGTGACCTTAACAGGAGGTCAAGGTGGGGGTTTACCGATGAGTGAATACATCACACTCTATTATGAACCCAGGGCCGAGCGGCGCAAGGGTAAGGTGGCTATCAGAGGGGTTCGTGATCTGACCCTGAGAAACATCCTTTTCACCACTGCACGGATGGCAGGGAGTGCTTCTCCACACATGTCTTTGCAGAGCTATTTCCAGTATGTGATAGAATGAACAAAACCCCGTGTGTTCAACTGGTGTGATGGGCTTCTTTGTAGTATGAAGAGCTAGTTGACCAAGACCAAGAACGGGGATCTAAAACAGTTTGGGTACGGATCCATTTTGGTATCTTTCTTCCTGGAAAGAGTCCCTCACTTTTTCTTACAGGTATATTGGAATATACCAGTTCCATGAGATCCGTGGATGAAGCAGTGGTGTGATTTCATGTCCTGACATGTGGCAGGCCCCATTATTAGATATAATGACACATTTTTCGATTCGCTAGAGCCCCAGATCTTGATGATCGATGACTATGCATATGTTGGGCTGGATTTTCACAATGATCCTGACTTAGTGCTACCTGAGGGTTCTCAGTGGGGGGAACTAGGTAAGAAAGACATTTTTCTTTTATAGTGTTTTTGTAAAAAAATTCAAAATATTAAATATTGTTATGTGTTTTTCAATCCAATGACTAATCAAAAATATCCTGACTATACAGATGTAGGGTCATTCCAGCCCCCAGGTACATCCCTTGTCCATAGGTGAGGGGAAGTAGTGGTAGTAGAAGGATGGGACGCGGATGACTACGAAGCAATCGAGCAAAATCTGGAGGGTTTGACTGCAAGGATCCCAGATATGTCGATCAATGAGGTCCCGAGGCGTTTCCAACGCCATACCGTAGGCGTGGCTGGTCCATTGAGACGATTGCTCCATAGGGTAGCACGAGTAGTAGTGTGTTACCGAGAGCAGCATCCATGATGCCATTTTTGTAGAAGCTATGAGTTTCATTTTTGATATTTTGGTCTTTGGATGAAAAACAATATTTTGGTAAAAAACTTTTGATCGTTATATATATACATGAGGCTTCTACCGGCTTATTTTTCTTTGTATAATACATGTGATGTGTGATTGGATTTTTAAACGTCTCAGGTGTCTGTCTAACACATAATTAGCTAATGCATCAGTTAATGTATTTAGACATATAGGAATGTGTTGTACTCGATATAATCAAAATAACGTTCCAAGAGGCGAATTCGTAAATATACCCGTAACAAAGTAGGACTTCGAATAGCATAGATATTACTTAATTGTAGCACTACTAGCTACGAATCAAGTCATATAACCAGACGAAGAATCCCAAGTGAGATAGCATCAGTCAACAATTCGATGACGGCGCTATACTCTGTTATGTTATTGGTTGCACGATCGAGGCAAACACCATGTAGACTGATAAGTTCATTTGTGGGTTCATAGATTGCCCATGTAGCAGAAGCTAGGTTCTGAGTGCTACGAGTAGTGCCATCAGCGAAGCCAAGGTAGGGTAATGAAGACTTTGACATCTGAAAACCAAGCACAATGCAAGATAAGCGGTCGAGGGTAGAAACCGAATAACGAAAAAACACACAAATGTAACACACTACAGTATGATAAAGTAAAATACAATCACTCATGCAAAGATAGTCTAAGCATAGTACTTCTTTAAGTAAATCCCATTTATGGGTTCACTCAAAGGAATTCCATCATAATATACTAACTCATAGGCTCCCTTCTCCAACACTCGTTTGACGATATAAGGGCCTTGCCACATAGCTTCGAATTTTCTGGCACCTAGCAAATCACAGTCTTGTTCATAGAGAAGAACTAGATCGCCCTCAGAGAAAACACATGGTTTGACATGTTTGTCGTATTGGGCCTTGACGTATTTCTTTTGGGTTTCAATAACTAGGGTGGCATCTCGACGGGCTTCGTCCAATTGCATAAGATACAACAGACATTCTTCTTCAGCAGAGGTGTTTGGAAGAAGTTCAACGGCTAGCTTTAACATTGGGATCTTACATTCAATCGGTAAGACAACTTCTAAACCATACACTAATTGGAAAGGTGTAAACCCCATGGCAGACTTCACGAATGTCCAATAAGCCCATAACGTTGAAAACAACATTGTGTGCCAACTCGTTTTGTGAATTCTTATAATCCGACGAAGCATGGTGATAAGAACCTTGTTGATTGCTTCAACTTGGCCATTGTCCTATGGGTAGTAGGGGGTTGAGTTTTCATGTCGAAGACCCAACTTTTCTGTGAGCTCAGACATCATGAAGTTCTGAAAGTGGCTACCATGATTAGTGATGATAGACTGTGGGATTCCAAATTGTGAAATGATGTGATTGAATATGAATACAGCTGTAGTTTTTCCTGTATTGTCGAAGGCAGGCATCGCCTCAGCTCATTTCATGAAATAATCCATGGCTACGATAATGTATCCATGCCCCCCGGTCGAGTGAGGGTTAAAAATCATGAAATCGATACCCCATTTAGCAAAAGGTCCAACAGAAACTATAGGGTGTAAAGGAGCGGGATGAGATCTGATCTTATGGTTGTATGTTTGGCAAGCGTGGCATTTATGGATAACAGTTATACAATCTTTAAATAAAGAAGGACAAAAGTACCCAACTCGCAAGATCTTTTGGGCAGTGTCATACTCGGACATATGACCGCCACATGCTCCAAAGTGGCAGTCATTCAAAGCTTTCTCGGCCTCATCAAAGGTGAGACAGCGATGTAACATAGTGTCAACACCCCGACGATAAAGAGTGTCACCGAGAATGATGTATTGACGGGCTTGATAGAGGATGCGATGACGGTCTGTACTAGAGAGGTTTGCCCAGAAAGTTTGTGTCTAGAGATAAATGATAATATCTCCATACCAAGCATCATCAGAACTGATCAGAAAAAGGGATTCGTCAGGTAAGGAATCCTCTGCCACTTTTTCTGTCTCAGCGGAGGGAAGGTCACATATTAGTTCGGAAAACACCAAGGATTTCTTGGACTTAGCGCGTTCGAATTCTAAGTCAAGCTCCTGGAGAATCACTATCCATTTGGAGTATTTTTCCCCTAGCAATTGACGTGTAAGAATGTGTTGCATAGGGTTGCAATCTGAAATTACAATGGCCTTGCGTAATAGAATATAGTGACAAAAATGTTGGACAACTTGAACAACTTCCAAGGCCAGTTTTTCGACATGTAAGTACTTGGCTTCGGTAGTAGTGAGACTCCGACTCAGATAATAAATGACATGTTCATCGTGTAAATCGTCTTCTTGGACTAGAACCATGGCGATGGTCGAGTCCGAAGCAGTGAGATAAAGGAAATAATATCGACTATAATCGAGCGGGAAAAGCAGTGGGGTATGGGTTAAAGTCAGTTTCAAAGCGTCAAAGGCTTTGTTGACAGTGGTGTCCCATACAAGCTCAAAGCCTTTATTTAATAGTAGAGTAAATCTGAGTGTTAACTCAGTGTAGTTTGGGATAAAACGACGTAGAAAGTTTGCCTTCCCTTGCAAATTTTGTAGCTGGCGAAGTGAAGAAGGAGGAGGGAGATTGAGGATCGCCTCGACCTTCAAAGGATCTACCCTGATCCCCTGACATGATGCAATAAATCCTAGGATTCGGCCGGAATCCACACAAAAGACATATTTATGTGGGTTTAAGCGTATACGATAGAACCGACAACGAACGACAATGGCTCGGAGGTGGGCCGGATGATCACTACGATGCATGGAATGTGTTGGTGGGTCATCTAAATAAGGTTGTACAATGTGCTTAATGTCAAGGAAAACATAAGAAATATCAAATTGAAACGCTGCACCGACATTTTTCAAACCGAAGGATAGTTTCCAGTAGGCAAAAGTGCCCCAAGGACAAATGAAAGCAGTTTTTTGTTGATCCGCGAGTAAGATATTGATTTGATTATATCCGAAAAACCATCCATGCGGTAGAATATTTCACTTCCGGCACAATCGTCGACGATTTGGTCAATGAAGGGGGTAGGAAAGTTGTCCTTAGGACAAGCTTTGTTGATATCCTTATAATCAACACAGACACGGATCGTACCTTGTTTCTTGTTAACCGGAACTAGATTAAATACCCAATCAGTCAAAGCCATAGGATAAATAAATACAGCTTTAAGAAGTTTTTCGACTTCAAGCTTGATAGCAGCTGCTTTACAGGGGTGGACCAGGTGAAGTCTCTACCGGACGGGTCTGGCATCCGGGTAGGTCTTAATTTTGTGTACAACAATGTCAGGGTCAATACCTGGAATCTCTTCGTAGCTCCAAGCGAAGATGTCACGGAATTCTTGGAAAAGTGACTTATACGTGACAACCTCATTGGTGGAACATGAAGCTCTGATGTGGACATTTTAGACAATTCCAGGTTTAATAGATATGTCGAGGGGGATGGTGGGTGAAATGTTACTTAAGTTCCCTTCGTATAACACATCATGTGTGGATTCAGGAACCGAAGAAATAACGACAACGGTCAACGAAGTTGAGATCCATTGGTAGCTCACAATGGTGTGTTGTTTGAGAAAGAGAATGGAACGATGATGTCCATCATCCCAAGGGGTATCTTCCATCGACATAACTGACATAATAATCTTGTCCGTGGGAAAAATAATGCGGAACGGATCAGGAGATGAATCACCGAGAGAGGGAGTAGAAGGGTCAGCTGACTGAATGGCTTGGTAAGTGGATTCAACCGGACTTAAAGGCATTTGGTCGTCATAGTGAAGATAATCACCAAGTGCGGGTACTATCCACGGGTCAGAAGACACGGGAGATTCAAGGACGGAGGTGGAGATCATTTTAATCGAGGCAACCAAAGGAGGTGGAACGTCAGGTGGTGGGCTTGGAAACGTACCCATCAGAGTGGAATCTTTTAGTAGACCCACACCGACATTCTCGTACCCAGGGGGTGTCTTTGCAATGAAAGGTACATTGTTGGTATGTGTATCAGAGTTAAAGAAGGCTAGTTGGTCTACTATAATGACTTTTCCTTGATGTGGAAAATGCACGATACGAAAAAGAGTAGACACGACTGCATGCATGGAATCGATCCAACTAATGCCAAGTAAAATATTGTAATCGAGAGGTGCGTCAAAGACCTCAACTTCAACGCTGACCGTTTTGCCTTCTAACATAATAGGCAACGAAGGGAGAACACCGTAGGTTTTAAAGCCAAAGCCATTAAAGACTTTGAGGGTGTTGTGGGATTCAGTTAAGGGAGGAGATCTAATGGCTTTCTAGCAGGTGATAGACATGACACACGTCGAGGCACCCTCGTCAATAACTAAGCTACAAATGTTCTTATCAGCGACAATAACTTGTATTTGAAATGTGAGCTGAGGGGGTAACCTTGGAATGTGATCTTCCAAGTCAAAGATTATTAAATTCATATCCATAGGGTCGATTCCACCAATAGCTTTCAACAGTTCCTTTCGTTGTGTAGAACAACTCTAAAGGACTTTGAGGGCTGACATCGCAGACGGTGCTTGTGCCAGATCTTCTACAATAATGTAGTTCTGGGCGGCATGCGTATCGGGATTGAAGTCAGACTTCTGAACAATGCCCTTAGGAGGAGGGCGAAGGACTGTATCGGGGATCAGTTGTTCGAGATGAAGAGGACCGTTGGAAGGTGGAGTTGAGGGAGATTGTTGAACCAACAGAGGTGGTATATCGTCAACTTTGTCCTTGGAGGAAGAGTAATCTTTGGCACGAGTGGTAAGTGTGATTTCATTCTTCGTTGAATCACCGTTACACATAAGTACATAGAATGTAGTGGAGGAAGAAGGTTGATCATGGATGACCAATTGAGCCTGTTGTTGAGAAGGGAAGGGTTGAGACAAGACGGCAGGTGTAGGATGTTTTGGGGTCACTTGGAGGAACTTTGTGACCTCAGCGCGTCTCGGACAGTCCTTCGTGTAGTGATCATCACCATAGATAAGGCAACGATAGTGAGGTTTGCATTTATCCTTATCATCAACAGGTTGTGTCTTGGTCTTGTCGGATTGGGGATTGGTATTTTTATCCTCCTTATTCCTACCCTTCCCTTTTTTGGATTTATTCTTACTGGTAGGAGTCGATTGAACGACGTTCACTTCTGAAGTTTTACCAGTGGGAGGGGTGGGCGTCGGAGCAGTTTGAACATTAGAACCATGGGATTTGGACGTGGTGTGAGAGGCTTGCGTAGATTGAGGTTCAGCATGGAAATTACCTATCACACCATCAGTGGCGTGAGAAGTTGTTGGGGTTGTTGAGGTGGTTGTGGTAGAAGGACGAGGTGCATCAGGGAGCAGATCGTAAAGACTACCCATTTGTGAATAAACGAGATCAAGATACTGGGCAGGACTGATCACCTGTTCTTCTCTGACAACGCCGCCCATAGCAATGTCTTTAGATATCTCATTGACGAAGGATTTCGTGAACCATTCTCCCAATAATTGATCAGGAAGATCGAGTTTGATC
This sequence comes from Picea engelmannii, assembly GCA_009831015.1. Taxonomy (NCBI): domain Eukaryota; kingdom Viridiplantae; phylum Streptophyta; class Pinopsida; order Pinales; family Pinaceae; genus Picea; species Picea engelmannii. The sequence continues at coordinate 23,715 of WSFP011317123.1, read as the reverse complement.
AGACGTCATCTTCGTCGCCACTCGTGAATGTGATCGGAGATATGAGTGGCTTTACTTTTCTTGAAAGAACTCAAAATATCGATTCATGTTTCATAACGGATTGGCAATTGGTATTGAGTGAGGAAATCCATAGCTAGGGTATTGAAATCAGTGAAGAAGCCTCGTGGTAACTCTATATACCACTTTGCGGTTGAACCCATAAGAGTTCGTTGAAAAAGATGTAGCTGAATGGAGTCATCTATCAAATATTTGGATGAACACCAAAGGTGGAAATTCATGACATGATTGTTCGGCTCATCTCCGGGTTTACCATCGAACTTAGGAATGTCGAATGGTAGTTTGGTTGGTATGACAGGCCAATGAGGAGAGTGACGGATAGAGTCATTCAAAATTCTAGACAGATCAGGGAGGTCCAAAGTGGCCAAAAAGGGTAACTGTCTATTCACGTGAGGGTACTAGTGACTTTGGGGAGGGAGTCCCTTTGGTATACCAGTAGGACCGTAAGCATTTTTCATATAATGCGAAGATCCGGGCAGATTCGGTTGTTGGTGTGGTGGAAGGTATCCCGTGGGGTTGTATTGATTAGGTATGTTCCCATGGAAAGGCATAGTACATGGAACGTTCAAACCCCAAGTGGGATTGGAGGTCCCAGGGTAAGGTTGGCCCGTACCAGGGGGTATGAAAGAGGTGACTTAAGGCTGTTGCCCCCAATTCGATTAAGTATTACTCTGTGTAAGAAAGTTCCAATACTGGGCTAAAGTTGTCGGGATGTTTTTTCCATAGGGTGGGGTGGGTGGGGGTTGTCCTTCGATTGGAGGTTATGCCCCTATTGGGGTTTGACCTCCAAGTAGGGGTTGAAATTGGCCCCCAGGGTTAAATTGTCTACCAATAGGAATCTGATAATTAGGTTTGAAAGACTGAGTAATGCCACTAGGGTCGGATCCGCCGGTGAGAGGTGGATAAGACCCTCCAAGGGGGGTTAGGGAAGTGTCGGAATAAAACTGGCAACAGGAGTGTGCCCAGGAGGAGTGAAGACTCCAGAAGTTTCGGATGGAACTTGGGTAGGAATGGGAATAGAAGCATTCAATGCATTATACCCAAGAGGGAGTGATTGGATCTGACTAAGTAAAAGTGGTGTGCCAATAGGTGTTTGGCTAGCCACCATATTCCTGGTAGGAATAATCATAGTATTTGGGACCATCGTGGAATGGGCCTGCTAAAGAGGGATAGTTGAACTGGAACCAGCTGACAATGCTTCTGAACCAGGAAAATAATAGCACGTTGTATTGTAAAAGTTATCTAAAGGTATCGTAAATGTGTAAGATGTCTCGAGTGGTTCAGAAGTGGTAAGGATTTCAACTCCTGTCTTTGAGGTAGGAGGGTTCCTTCTAGAAGTCGAAGTCTGAACTATGTCAGTGGCCCAAAAAGGGTCCTCATTTCAGCGGGTGACAATTTTGGAAGGTAATCCAGAAGTGTCGACAACAAGTTCTCTCGACGAATTGAGTCGGAGAATATGTCTCTTATATCCAGGAGGTAGGCGGAAAGCTTCAAGAGGGTCTGAAACAACCTGAAATCTCTCTAAAGAATTGGTCCTTTCCGGTTGTGCAGGTACGTGGTCCTGGATCTCACTCTCTTGAGGAGAGTCCTCCAGTGGGTTAGGAGGAAAAGGTTGAGAAACTTTCGGAGCTTCTGGAGGTAGTCCTTGCATCCTACATGAACGACGTGGAGGGTCAATGTTGGATGAACTAAAAATTCTACGAAAAAAATCTATGGCCAACTAAGTTAACAAACAGCATTCACTAGTAGAATCTAGGAATCAAAACTAAGAAAACAAAACCTTCCTATTCCGAAGTCACTAGTTGGTGATGAAATCCAATGTCGCAAAGTCGAGACAAGAAGGGGTTGGGCTAGAGTGGAAAAGTTACTTTGATGACCTGCTTAATGGACTTACACCTTGGTGCAAGCTCCCACACATAATCGTGGGTATACCCTCCAAGGAGCCTGAGCGAGTCTGGCCAACGTTGATTCCAGGTACCGTGGAGACTTTCCCCTCCACAGTCACCTTGTGTAAGAACCTAAGAAGATAGGCTACTAAAGTTACAGCAAACAACAGTGATGCCTGGGGAAACAGTCGACGATCCGATCCAAATGCAAGGGCAGGGTATCGAGCCCTAAATCAACTTGAGAGGCTTCCACTCATCATTGTGGGTATACCTTCAAGTGACCCCCATAATATGTGCATTCTCTACACTGAGACCAACAAAGCAGGGTGAGTGACTCTGCCAATCTCAATGCGACCTCAGGTTTGACCCTTGTGTGAGAAAGGCTTCCCAGGACAAAATGTTGCAAATGGATTTGAACGCTCCCTATCACAAGATACTATTGTGCGTTTTGTGCTTTGGAGAGTGTGTCTCACTGCCTATTCCAAATCTCTATCCTAGCTAATGTTGGTGTAAAAGAGCCCTAGAAGAAGTTACTAGTTAAATCTTAGAGTTTCGCAATATTATTAAAGGTTGTTGTTACTCAAGAGGGAGACGGGAATGAAACCAATGTTGTGTAAGACTTTGACCCAATAACGTGCAAATAGAAATGAATGATGCAAACTTTTGTTTGATGAATTCTATTTATAGTAGGGAGAAAGTATTTTTCCGAAACAATGCAAACTATGATGTAAAATTATTTTCTTTGAATATAGTACCAAACAATCATCAACAATGTAATGTCACTATTCATTCTTTTTCAATGTTCCAAACGCCAAAATTTTCTGCATAAATGATCGCTTAAAAGACTAAAAACACTTTAATTTTTTCCTTTCGAGAAACCAAAACATGGATGTAACTAAGAAAGGATAAGCAATCAATGAAAATAAAGCACTCAACAAACACCCAAATCGATCTTTCAATGGATATAAAAATAAAAATTTGACAAGAAAATGTCTCTTCAAATATGAATAATAAATGTTTTTCTGATCATTAAGCAATCCAAAAGATGTAACCAACCTACAAATCCAAATCCAAACCAAGATCTTTAATTGAGCAAGCACTTGGATGCAAGTCCAGAGATTATATCCTTGTCGATAAAAATCAAAAACAAAGATTGAAAAAATATCAAAAGAGGGGTGTTCGATCTCCGAAACCAATCAAGATCAAGCTGAAACAATCAGAAGAATTCAAGAACTGGCATTAAAAATCCTTGTCCAACTGACTAAAGCAAAACTGGACAACAGTAGAGGCCAAAACTCAAACCATAAAAAAATTCAAACGCCACCGCAGGTGGGCAGTATAACACAGTGCGGAAATGAATGATTTTCGCGAGCCAGAAACATGCAGGGTGCGGAAATCTCATGTTGAAACAAACCACCAGGGTGCAGAAATGAATGGTTTCCATAGGCTATCTATAAGGTGCAGTGCGGACGTGTTTGAAAAATCAAGAAATTTGGGGAAAAAGGCAAAGCATCTAGGTGGACTTTTAAACCCAGGGAGAGTGAATGGGTCTCCCAGAGACTCAGAGATTGATATCAAGTAAAAAGAATAGGTCAAAAGCAAATGGCCAACAAAAAACCACAATCAAGTCGACTATTTCCCCAGTGGAGTTGTCAATTTTGTTATTGGGTAAATCAGTAGATGCAGACATGAACTGATCCACCTGTATCTAGAACAAAACAAGACGGAACAAGACACTTTCCCTAAGTTGCAATCATTGAGTTTACTATCCAAAGAGGAATAGCTAACATACCTTATGAATCACTTCCTTATATCTTTGTTGTCCATGCTTCACTCTGGTGCTCTTATAGAATCAAATCTGTGACAACACAAACCAACCAACGTGAAAGTAGCAATAGTATAATTCAACGACAACCTAAACATGTGATCAAGGAGTAATGTAATAAAACACTAATCATTTTATGGGAAAGAGACGTGTCGCCGTATTATATTAATGAAAAGTAGAAGATACAACTGAAATGCCTTGATGTTGCAAGTTCCCTTTTAGTGGTCCTTTGTTCCAACATACACATATACTTGCTCCGAAATTTGCATGACGATAATCTGCAAAAGCTTGATGGACAAATGGAGGCCTCAAGCATCAGTAAGAATAGGATTCTTCACACAATCTTCAGCCTATTCTTTCATCAATTCTCTACTTAATCTTACTTCTTCCTGCTTAACCTTTTCCATGAGAAGCCCATGATTATATAGGAGAAGGTGAAGTGGTTAAAAGGATGAGGATGATCCCACCAAATCAGAGAAACCAGTAGGATCGCAACCATATGAACGCCACCTCACATTCTAGAAGATTCCCCTTCTAGAAACTTCATGAAACCTCTTTCCTCTTTTAGCTTTGGAACATCACTGCACCCTGCCTATGTAGTAGCCTGCGGAAATCTCGTGGACCAGCCATAGAGCAACCTACGGAAATGATAGATTTCCACACTATGTAGTATGAGCAGCCTGTGGACCCTTTCTAAAAAGCAGCCTTGTAGAGGAGGAAACAAGTTGCTTTTCTCAGGAAAAAAGTCATGTTGGGACCCTGAACACATGTCTATGATATCATCATTAGAATGACCAAAATAATGTGTAACACGCAGTGGGAGAGCGTTCAGAGAAGTTCCTCTGGTGAACTCGTTTGAGCATAATCATGAACCACCAACACAAAAAGAAGGGTTCTACAGTGGAGAAGAAGAAGAGTTACTGAACGAGGAACATTCAGAGTCTGCTAGGGCAGAGTAAGGGAATATTGAAGAACCTCGCCGAGAAGAGTCGGAAACTTTAGGAATTGCACAAACTGTTGAAGTAAGTACTATTACACCTCATGTTCTTTTAACAGCATGAATAACCAGAGTAACCTAATTTATCAGAACACTCATAGTACTGGTACAAGAAGTTCAATGCATACTCAGTCAGGAACCCTAGGAAGATCTATGGAAGATGAGATGAGGTTACCCACCTTTATGGGAGATGGATCTAAATATCCTGATTAGCATTGGTTCTTATGCGAAGCTGTATGGAGTATTGAGAATGTCACTGATGAAGCTGTTAAGAGAGCTCAGTTTAGTACTACCCTGAGAGACCGCACACTGAGATGGTACATGAAGTTCGTCCAAGGAATTGCACATCTGAAACCATTGAACGAGATCAACACTGTGTTGATTGTCGAATTCAAGAAAACCAAGTCGAAGTCACAGTGCATTACAGAGTTGAAATAAATCAAGCAGAAAGTAGTTGAACCTGTTTGGGAGTTTGATCAGAGGTTTAAGACCCTGACAGGTCATTTCAGTTTTCAGATTCCAGACAAACAAAATAAAGAGTGGTTCAGTGTTGCCCTCTTACCACACATCAGAGTCCCTATGATGCAAAAAAAGATCACTTCGCAAGATGAGTCGTTGGAGATCGCCATGAACCTAGAATCAGCTCCTATGGGAGAGTCTAGCTTAGGTATGAGTCAAATTTTGAGTCAGCTAACTAGCTTATCACTACAGGTCGAAGATATGAAGAAAGATAAAGGAAAAGATAAAAGAGAATATATTTGGTGTATCTTATGCAAATCAGAAGGTCATGACAAGGAGCATTGTCCTCTATTTCATGAGTACTTGGCTTCAGAAGCCCCGAGCCCTTTGAAGCAGGTTACTCTACCTTGGTGCAAGGTATGTAGAAATAGATATCGCCCTGGAGAATGTTATTACATGCAAAAATATGTCCAAACACCTACCAACCTTTACTGCACATTCTGTAAATCTATAGGGCATGATGAGAAAGATTGTAGGGCTTATGACCTCTTGCATGAAAGATCAAGAGACACATGTAGAATTCAAGGAGGAGTACAGAATGAAGGAAATATTACGCAGTTTAACTCCCCAAGAGGAGGAAACTTCAATCCTCATGGTGGATTCAGAGGAAGAGGACGAGGAGGAGGCATGGGCCGAGGTCGAGGTCGGATCATTTGTTATAACTACGCACAGTGAGGTCACTTCGCAGGGGACTGTCAAAACCCTTGTACCACTTGCAGTTACTGCAACTCATTTGAACATGTCATAGAAGATTGTCCTGCACTGTTAGCCAAACTTCAGGAGAGACGAGGAGGGAACCAAAAAGTACAACTAATCTTAGCAAAGCCTCACAGAGTGGATCCTAGAGTCACTATTATCACTAGAGGAGGTGTTGCTACAGGAGAAGACAGGGTGACTTCAGGGAAGATTACAGAAGAATTAGGAGTTAGAAGAGTTGCAGAGAAGACACAAGAGTTTGATCCAAAGAAAGATAAGCAGACATTTGAAGAGGCCAAAAAAGAGTTTGGAAGAGATCAGGCTTCTTCATAAAAGGCACAACCAGAAGTGAGAGAATGTGGAATTCCCCTGGCCTTTGATCAACCTGCTTCGCCCGGAGAAGGAAAAGAGCTAAGCAGGCTTATGAAATTATTATGTACTTGCATTAATTTGATTAAGGATGAAAAATCCATAGAGGAACCACAAAATTTGATCAGACAGTATGAGATATGAAGGGCATATCCTCTACTGAATAAAGCAATACATCAACTATCCAAAAAGAGAAGGACAAATAAGGAACTACACCTTAATGTTCAAATTGGAGATTATGATATAGATTATGTGGTCTTCGACTTAGGGTCAGAAGTCAATGTTATGATGAAGTAGACCTGGGTGCTGATGGGAAAACCTAAGTTGATCTATTCTCCTATTAGGCTTAGGATGGCTAATCAGCAGGCAGCAATCCCCTTTGGTAGGTTGGAGCATGTCCATGTGGACATCGACGAGCTAAGAACATTTGTGGACTTCGAGGTGATTGAGATAGTTGATGATAGTTGTCCTTATCCTGCATTGTTAGGAATTGATTGGGCTTTCAACAATTTCACTGTTGTTGACTTAAATAAAAGAAGAATGACATTTGAAGGTGATGGCCTTAGGGTCATTGCACGTTTGGATCCTGATGAAGGTCAAAGATACACAGAACCCATCAGAGAAGAAGACCGTGCATATGAGAGAGAGAATATATATAATTGACCGCGAGACAACAGGATTACATTAACCCTATAGAAGATGAGAATTTAAGCTGGAAAAGTGACAGCGCATGCTCATCAGACTCAAAAGAAGCACTGGAGAACTGCCAGAACAAAATGTATGAATTTTCTGCGCAGAGATGTGTCAGATTGACTAGGGAAGTTCGTTGGATTGGCATAGAAGTAAGTAACTTGCCCACATTTGATGGTTTAAATCATTTAGAAACTTTCTTGTTGAAATTTGAAGAAGTTGTACTAGTACAACAGATATTGTTGGCACTGGATGAGGCTTTGAAATCAACTCCAGCAAGATGGTGAGGGACACATGAAAGGAACATCGCGGACTGGATGAAATCTCGCACTTTGATGGCAGTGTGCTTTTCAAAACAAGTCGAAGGATGTGAAGTTAGATACACAAGTCAAAGTTGTATGAAGAACCATGTGAGAGGTTGTGAGGAGGCCTAGAGCAGCATTCCTCAAGAACAATGGGTGCATAAATTCATCAACACATTGGACACAATGCCCATCAATTGGTATCTTCAAGCAAAACCGCACCTCACCACTTCAGATTGGTATGGTATGACTCAGAATTTTGTAGCTACATTTTCATTTGAAAGCCAATACCCTTTGGTAAATCAAGCTCTACAAGATGTCAGATAGAAAGTCTTTGAGGAGGCACCTAGCCTCCCTATGGAGCAAGAAGAGGATGAATGGACTGCACCTCTTCATAAACTGCAAGGATGTTACAATATCAATGTCGATGAATACGATGATCCTAGGAATGTGAAAATCGCAGAAACGGAAGGACAGAGGGACGTAGAAGGACCAAGAGTCAAACTACCTTTCATTCGATAGCCGATCAAAATCAAGAAAGTTAATATTGGAACAGAGCAAGCACCTAAGCTTGCTAATGTTGGAGATTACTGGGATGATGCCACCATTGATAAGATCACAGAATTAATGCATGAATATCAGGACTTGTTCCCAACCAAGTTCATTGATATGAAGGGCATAAAAGGGCCCATGGGAGAGATGAAGATCCCCTTGAAACTAGATGCAAGGCCAGTTAAGCAAAGACCCTACAAATTGAATCCAAAAAATAAGCAGAAAGTTATGATTGAACTAGACGGAATGATGGAAGCAGGAATCATTGAACATGTGAAAGAGTCAGAATGGATTAGTCATATGGCGGTACAAGATAAGAAGACAGGAGAGATCGGAATCTGTGTAGATCTCAAGAAGTTGAATGATGCATGTTTGCATGACCCATTCCCTACACCATTTATAGATGAAGTGTTACATAATGTAGGGGGTCAGGAAGTATATTTCTTCACTGATGGATTTTCAGGTTATCACCTGATCAGAATTGCCAAGGAAGATCGCCACAAGACCACATTTGCAACAGAATGGGGATCCTACCAGTACACAGTGATGCCTTTTGGAATTAAGAATGCACCAGCCATCTTTTCTAGGGTGTTGGTTGAAGCATTAAGCATATTTTGATGATTGGACTATTTTTAGCTTATTACAAAACCATATTGAATGTTTAAGACTAGTATTGGATAAGTTCAGGCAATGTCAGATTGCCCTGAATCTGAAGAAGTGCATCTTCTTTTCACCCTTTGGAGTGTTGTTGGGCCATATTGTGTGTAAGCAGGGGTTGTTGGTAGATCCGTCCAATATTGCCATTATTGTTTATCTACCCCCCCTCCTACTTCAGTCAGACAGTTGCGCATTGCGTTGTGACATACTGGATACTATAGGAAGTTCATTAAGGTCTATTCACAAATTACAGCACCCATGGAGAAGCTTTTGAAGAAAGATTGTCAGTTTCAATGGACAGAAGAATGTTAGCAAAGCTTCGACACATTGAAATAGAAAATGGTTACTGCGCCTATTTTGGTTTTCCCAGATTGGAGCAAGGAATTTCACATGCATGTCGATGCTTCATCTATTGCACTAGGAGCAATGTTAGCACAACCATGAGCATGAGATATTGACCATCTATTAGCCTTTGCTAGCAGGAAGCTATCTACAGTTGAGATAAACTACACTACCACTGAGAGAGAAGGTTTAGCCATGGTGTACGCACTGCAGAAGTTTCGACACTACTTGTTGGGAGGACATTTTAAGATGTTCATTGATCACTCTGCGTTGAAATACCTAGTCAAAAAGCCTGTGTTGGGGGGAAGAATATGCAGATGGTTACTGCTATTCCAGGAATATGATTTTGAGATTGTGGTCAAGCCATGGAGAATGAACAAGGGACCTGATCATTTGTCTAGGTTGGAGCATGGAGAGGAACCTACTAGTTTGAAGGATACACTACCAAATGCACAGTTGTTGTCCATTAGAAGGGTTGAAGATCACTTCGTCGATATAGTCCAGTTCATGTCAACAGAAATGGCACCTAGTGAATATACAATCATCCAGAAGAAACAATTGGTAGTGCGCGCTGCAGATTTTTCACTTATAGTCGGAAAGCTATACAAGATGGGACCTGATGAGATCATGAGGAGATGCGTTATGGAGGCAAAAAGACCAATGATTTTAGTAGAAGCACATGAAGGCATCGCAGGAGGACACTATGCAAGGAAAGCAACAGCGCAAAAGGTTCTTAGAGTTGGCCTCTAGTGGCCTACTTTACATAAAGATGCCAAGGAATACTATAAAGCATGCGATGTATGCCAAAGAGTTGGGAAGCCTTCCCAAAGAGATGAGATGCCTTTAGCATTGCAGCTGACTTGGAAGGCAATTGAGAAATGGGCAATTGATTTCGTGGGACCTATAAACCCACCAGGGAAGCACACAGGAGCTAGATACATCATCACTGTGACAGAGCAATTGACAAGATGGGCAAAAGCAAGAGCAGTTAAGGATTGCAGTGCAACTACAGTTGTGCGATTTATATTTGAGGATATCATAACCAGGTTTGGATGCCCGAAGACCCTGATGAGCAATCAAGGTACACACTTTATTAATAAGACTATTGAAGCTTTGACTCATGAATTTTAAGTCCACCATTAGAAGAGTACTCCTTACCATCCACAAGCGAACCAGGCGGTTGAAGCTTTCAACAAGATCTTGGAGATAGCATTGACGAAGATTTGTAGTGTGAACAGGGATGACTGGGATTTGAGAGTACCAGTAGTGCTATGGGCCTATAGAACTACTTGTAAGAAGCTAACAATGTAGACTCCCTTTAATTTGGTGTATGGTCTAGAAGCAGTTGTCCCTATGGAATATTTGGTTCCTAGTCTCAGGATTGCAGCATTCACAGATATGGATGACATTGGTGTTGTTCAAGAGAGGCTTGCGCAGTTGGTAGAACTAGAAGAAGATCGATTTATTGCAAGATTCCATCATCAGGTATAGAAGGAATGAGAAAAGGCCTATCATGATAGGCACATCAAGAAGAAAGCCTTTAAGCAAGGAGATCTGGTATTGGTATACAACAGTGAGTCCATGAAGCATCCAAGAAAGTTTAGGACACATTGACTTGGGCCATATGAGATTTCTTATGTTACAGAAGGAGGAGTTGCACAGTTGAAAATTTTGAATGGAGAATAGAAGGAAGGTTTGGTGAATGGGATCCGATTGAAATTGTACTATGACAACCAGCTTCCTCGCAGCTCTCAGTAAAAGCATGAGAAAAAGGGTCTAGGTACCAGGTGCAGTTGAAACTGGGTACCAGACACAGAAAAGACAGTCTGCACAAGGAAGGGAGGGATAGAGCAGAAAGCAAAAGCTACCTCGCACAGTCTGAAGACTAAGAAAAATAGAAGGTTCAAACCTGAAGTGCCTCAGGATGAGTCACATGTGAGTGTTGGGGGCCTGTTGGATTTTGGTTATGGAAGGTTGCGAAGATTAAGGAAAGAAGCGCAAAGTGTGAACTGCGTGGAAGACAAGTTGACTGAGATTGGATCGAAGTGGCCAAAAGAGCAGAAAAGAAGGAGCGAAGTAAGAGAAAGCAAGTCATTGGATGGAGAGATCGAGGAAGACAGATCAGCAAGGAAGATGGATCGTGGACAACTAAGCAAGCGGAAAAAGCCACCAATGGATGCTTTGGAGCACCTCACAAGAAAGAAGGAAAGACGGGCTGGAGAAGCCCTGAAAACATGGGTCAAGTTAACCTAGGGTGTTCGACATCTGGGGTTTTGGTATTTAAGGTTTTGACACCTAGGTTTCAGCCTAAGGTTGTCCGAGAGTCATTGTAATGTATAAATAAAGGTCAAGAGGACCTGGGATGGGTTCGATTATGTTATGATGAGTGATTGTTGTTATTGTTGAGAGAGAAGTATTGTGTGGTGAGAGAAGTTTGTGTTGTAAGATCTTTAGCTGGGTGCGAAGATCAACCCTGCAGTTGGGTGCGTAGGGAGGGATGAGAAGAAGAGAAAGAAAGAGATATTTGCAAGCTAAGAGTGCACATAGAACTGTATGTTTTCATCTAATATATTATAAAGTGGAGTTCTATGGATGTAGCCCTAGGGAGAGGGTGAACCACGTATATCTTGTTGTTGTGTGTGATTGATGTTGTGTTCTTCTGATCTCTGATATACTGTCAATACAATATTATGTTAGATATGAGATATAGTTCGCGTAGTAGGCTTAAGGAAGATAAAGAATAACTAGATCTATGTGTGTGTGTTTCCCTGGATCCACTTTGCATTTCCTCTAGTTGTACACACATGTTTCCTGCAACCCCCTATCACTACTTCGGGTGAGACTTCATCTACTTCACAGGTGTCGCCAAAAGGGTCAGTAGTTAGGGCTTGTTGGTACGTTGTTAGAGTTGAACCCTGGGTCTACCCCTGTGCCAACAGTAACTTTGTGAGATTAATAAAAGGAATACTTTTTCTGTCCTGAATATGATGTGTTCAATCTTTATGTCTGATTTATATTTGATTATGACATCTAACCCACTAATTCATAAATAAGATGCATGTTCATAGTTATTTGTTTGTCTGTTTATGAATGAAGGTCAGCCTTGGGAGGAGACTTGTAGTCAAGGAACAATGGAACGCAAAAGGATCGACACCGGATGCGGAGTTTAAGGTAGAGTTACCGGATCTTTTTACCTTGTGTTTTATGCATGAATGTGGGGTGTATTTGGGTTAGTTGTTAAAGAGTAGGAAACTTTAGACAGTTAGCTCTGCCTACATGTTGAAACCTAGTGTAGTCCATTAGGGGGTATTCCCGCTATAGAAGAATTGGCGACCATACTGGGGAAGCCTCTAGGGTTTTTAGGGGCTATCATTTTGGGTGTTTTAATTGGTTTTGATTACCTTTTTGAATTTTCTGTAAGTTTTTGTGTCTTTAAGGGATTCTGGTTTACCATACTAGTACTCCCTGCCTTGTCATCCTTGATTGTTAGTTTTATTTTTGAGAAGTTACAGAGATGTACGTAGCCTGTAGTGGGTCTGCACACGTACATACACGCCCTACCTTTGTACAGCCCGCATACACACGTAGGATGCTTAACTGTCAGTAATGTGCCTGTGTCAAGAAAGTCTTTCTTCAAGAAGAGGCAGTCAACCTCTTCCCTGATTGAATTCATACTTCTCAAGGGTTTTCTTGATCTAGTCCTCATCTATGTTGTTACAGTCTTCAGCCTGGGTTTGACGTCAGTTAGCTTATTTCTTTATCAAGATTTCTTGTGTTTTCTTAGTAAGGGTTTGAGACGAGTTTGTGAGTCTTTTATGATCAATCTGTTTAGTATTATCAGTGACTCCCTGCGATCCGCAGTAGACCTGAAGTCAGTTTTTGGTCTTGTCTTGTCTTCACTTTTCCCCTTTCACTTGCTTTAGAAGAAAAGAAAAAGAAGTTATTTCAAGTTTCTTATTTTGAAGCATAAAAAAAAAAAAAAGGATTTCATTTCTTTGTTTGGTAAGTAGTTAGGTTAGTTGTTTTTGCCTATCAAGAGAAAGAGTGTTTTCTTAAGTTCTTTACTAAATGATTAGAACACTTAAGTAGCTCGTAGTCGAGCGAAATCTTGTTTTCGGTTTTTCTTTTAAAATATCTTAGAAAAAGTAGTTATGAAAAGTTGGTTGAAGAGTATAAATTTGCAAATCTTTATTTGTCAAAAAGAAGTAGTTTGCTTTCAGTTTCATTTAATGCTCTTCTCTTTCATCTCTTAAAATACACCACTAGTTTCATTTTTGTTTCCTTGACTTTAAGACAAACCACTTAAAATTAACGCTTAATTAAAATTTATTAGACTTTATGTTTGTAGGGTCCATCAACTAGTCTAGGCTAGAGCCTTGATTTAGGTTGGAGAGGAAACTCTTCAAGGCTATAAAACAAACATACAAGTCTGTGCTAGGGAGTGTAAAAAGTCCAGTAAACGTGAAAGTTATTCAAGAATCCCCTCTAACACAGGGGCTAAACACGAGGTCGCATGCAAAAAGGTAGCAGAGATAACCCCTCCAAATCTAGACCAAGTGTAGTGCATAACGCATATAGAGGACTTGTCTTGGGATTCTGTTGATCAAATTTTCCACGGAGCTTCATGGGTCTCGAATCTGTTTGAGGTCCTCAGATATCTTCCTAAACACTTGCTTTCGATACCCTCGATAGGTTCCAGGCTTGATACCCTACTCATTACAGTCCACCCGACTGTCGACTGTACTTACCTAGTGACTATTCACACGCTGGCAACCTAGTTGCCTTTATTTTAGTGACTTACGCAGGTGACTGCGAGGTTATACCGCGGTACCTAGGATAGACATCAGGCCACGATTTTCAGAGTATACCCAGAGGGTGCTTCCATATTTGAGTTGCACTTACACCGGTAAGTTGCTCTAGTGTTGTTTGGTGTAACTGTTCTTCTAACTAGCCAGTGGTTTGATTGCTTTATCTCGTAAGCACTCTTTCTAGTGTGTGTTGGTTTTCAACGTTAGTAAAAGCCCTAGTGTGTCATTGATCTTCTCTCAAATTGGAATATCAAGAGCTACGTCGGTTGTGAAGGCTTCAGGGCCTATCATCGTTTCAATTGGATCCACCCCTGCCACCACGATGGTGAAGACTTGACCATCAAGGGTTATTTGAGGCAACTGAGCCTCAGAAAACTATACTCGATCCATCCTCGAGAGAAGAACTCTCGCATCCAGAGGAGCCTACTATTTCTGAACTTGGAGCGGAAGCTCTCGAACCGTATAACCCTCTAATCACTAACTTGTCGGCACCCATCATGGTACAAATTGTCACTCCAAGGGTAACTCATCGCGAGTGCCAAATAGTCTTGTAAGCAACAATGGAAGCAAACGCTACTACTTCATCAGGGATTCCTCACACTCCCTCTACGGCTGCCACTATAGGGGGCATTCCGCCTCCCAACCCACCTTCATCAGTTCGGACCACCATGTTCTCGACCGCCTCTACTTAGGGTAGTGGTCTAATTCCATCTATGGCTGCGATCACTGCTCCATTCACCTAGAGTGCAACAGGCCCTCCATTCTCATACGGGATGCCTAGGTTCGATATGAACTATGTCATGTCCTACTCCACCCTATAGACCTTGGGTTTGGGGGCAGAGAGCTATAATTCTCCTTTGCAAGGGTCCATGTCGGGCACCTCAGCCCCCTATAATGCTTTCCCTTATGGTGGGGGCCATATACCTCCATCGTCCCCCTCGCTAGGCGGTGCTCCCCAGCAGCCCGCCTGGCTGAACATGAACTACATCTTGTTTGGAGAAGGTAGTCAAGGACTTTCTTCCAACACCACATTGAAGGGTTCTTTGTCATTCTCTTTGTTCGGTGTGTTTGGTAACAAAGCATTCTCATAAGCTGCCATCTCGACCGGGGGTAACCCTGGTTTTGGATCACAAAATCCTGTGTAGGGTACTATCCCTGCACAGGGACCAAACACCTCTTAAGGACCTTGGAATATGTGGCAGGGATAAATCTCATCGTCAGGGATGTCGACTGGGGGCAACCCCTTCCATGGCCAACGGAACCCCGGGAAAGGCTTAGTACCTATGCCCGTTGGATCGGCAGGGGGCAACCCTTTCCAGAACCCTTGGAACACAATGTCGGTAGTAATCCCTTCTCAACCCTCAACATCCAATTATGGGAGTCAGTCGATGACGTCTCAGCAAGCGCAGTTTCCATACGCTGGCCATGACCATGGTTTTTACCATAACCCTTGTCAGCAGCCTAACTTTTCCTGGCAACTTGGTGCCAGCCAAATTCCAGGCTCCTTTCCTCTTGTACATACTCAACATCCCAAGCTACCTTTTCTGGCAATGCTGCATTTTCCAGACTTTCAATATTGTTAAATGACCCAATCTGCCACGATCCACGTTGGCCTCATATGCCGACGAAGTTGCACTCGGACATTCCAAAGTTCGAAGGTAAGCCTAATGAAGATCCAGGCCATCATGTGACCACCTTTCACCTATGGTGCTCATCCAACTAGTTGAGAGATGACTCCATCCAGTTGTGTCTGTTTCAACGCACTCTTATCAGGAGTGCTGTGAAATGGTACATCGAGCTCGACCGCTCAAGATATTCTACTTTTGGCAAATTGGCAATGGTTTTTCTAAACCATTTTCAATTACTTGTGAGATATGATGTCGAGACCGAGTTGCTGGCCAACATTGAGCAAACAAAGGCTGACCATATCCCAGATCACATCCGAGAATGGTGGCGTCGGAAGAGTTTGATAAAAGTACCAGTTCCACCAACATTCGTGCTGGAGTGGTTCCTTAATTCTTCTGTACCCCAGTTATCCAAAGACATTGCAACGTCAGGAGTGTTTTTCGAGGAAGAAGCGATAATGAGATCTCAACAGCTAGAACTAATATACTCTCTATCTGGTTTACTTTACAGATTTTTGCCAGATGTGTTGCGATCCATTCTTGACAAGACGAGATAGAAGTC
This sequence comes from Picea engelmannii, assembly GCA_009831015.1. Lineage (NCBI taxonomy): Eukaryota > Viridiplantae > Streptophyta > Pinopsida > Pinales > Pinaceae > Picea > Picea engelmannii. The sequence continues at coordinate 7,828 of WSFP011317123.1, read as the reverse complement.
TGGACCACATGTCGATAGTATTGTTGGTTCAGCACAAGCGAAGCCCACTAATTAGTTTTCGAATCAATTGCAACAATTGTCAATACAGCAGATAGCGGCCAGCTAAACCACTGGTTCGGCTGCTCCCCCTACTCAGACGTCGGATGTACATAGTGTGCAATAGAAAAACCTGAAGGCCAACAAGTAGGCTGATGGAAAGAAGAAACAACAAAAGAAGGGTAAGGGGGATAAGAAACCCACCAATAATGACAGCGGGGGAAATACAGAGAAAATAAAGTTGAAGTATCCATGTAACATTTGCACGGAAGACCATCCGACTCACCTGTTCCCTCGGCTTGCGGAGGCCCAAAAGTTATCGACGCAACAACAGCCTGTTGTGTTAATGAACCCATTTCCACATGAGAAAATTTTAACTCAAGCCTCTCTGAACGTGGATGGGGGCAATCAGTGATCCCTTCGTTGTCTAGTAATCCCTCGAACTCGAATGTTTATATGTTGAAAGGTGATGCCCACATAGCGACTAGGACACATGATTACGGAATGCCAAACACTTCTGAGAAGGGTAAAGAAGTTGAAAACCCATCTGTTCCTCTCCAGATTGAGAAGACATTGGGTGAAACAATGACACGCATCCCAAATGGGGCGTTCAAGAAAGCTTTTCAAAATCCAAATGCGAGGGCCGCCCAGAACTATTCTATGGTGGAAGATTTGTCACAAACCCCTTACGCAATGTCTGCTTTGGAGGTCCTCCAGAGCTACCCTTCACAGAGAAAGGCTTTGTTAGCTGCCTTAGGATCTGCTGAGACTTGTAATCCAAGAACGATAATGCTAGATACAACCAACTTGAAACCTTGTCTCCCATACCATGTCGCGTTTCAGATAGTAGTGGCTTACACCACGAAATATTTTACCCAAAACATTTTCTGTACGGTGGTTGATGAGGGTGCCTTGACATGCGTGATGTCATTGGCCTGTTGGAAGGCCATTGGCCAACCCATCTTGTCTCTGTCACCTACTCTTCTTACCGCTTTCGATGGTCGTTCATTCAGACCACATGGAATCATTCCGTCTTTCGTCGTGCAGATAGGAGGAAAGACTGTGTGCATCAAAGTTGAAGTGGTTGATGCGCCTCTCAACTACAACCTCTTGTTAGGAAGGAGTTGGACCTATGTTATGCATGCAGTGGTCGCCACATTTTTTCGGGTCTTGTTGTTTCCACAGGAGGGTCGGATCATGTCAATTGATCAGTTGTCTTTCTCCCGTCCTAACCCTTCATCGGGGGCATCCACGCTCCCGATGATTGATAATCCACAACCCGACATCATCAATATAGGGTTTGGTTTGTGCCCGCCTTTGATGGGTACTTTCAATTACCCGCCTCCGTCCAGCGATGCCAATTTCATATCGGTTGTCCCCGACCAGCCTAAGGCTGAAATATTTCAAGTGTCATCATTTCGTACGACTTACTTTAACGATCTGTAGACTCTTCCTTTCCCATCGGCCACGATGGAAGGGACAGGGCATCATGGCATGGCCATGCCATGTCTTTTTCCACAACAGAGGTTGCGTACTCTATAGTTCAGCAAGATTCCACCGACCTCGATCTGACTCCCGCATAAGAGTTAGATCCAGTTTTCGAGCCTACCTGGGATCAAGGTTCACTCACCACTACCGATTACTTAGACTTGGTCTTGCCCTCTAACGAGGCAATTATAGAGGCATTGACTAGTCCAGACAAACCCTAGGATGATCTCCATCACAGATCTTATTTTCTCCCAGAGTTAGGAAGAATTGAGGCAGGTGAATTTGTGTTGACTATAACTGGAGATAGGTCTTGTCCTATCAATCCTTTGGCTATGCATGCAGTTTACACCAAAGGTAATATGGCAACCATCGCTAAAATGATACCTATCGATATCTCCAAAACACCTGACATCGTGGAGAATGTCTTCGTCGGAGAAGACTATTCCCCCGAGGATATTCGAATCTACACTGATTTATTTAAAGAATTCTGCGACGTTTTTGCCTAGTCTAACGAGGAAATACCAGGCATACATCCAAGAATTCTCGAACATGAAATAACGACTTACCCTGATGCCAAGCTAGGCTGACAGAAGCTTCATCTGGTTAATCCTTGGAAAGCAACAGTTATTAAAGTTAAAGTAGAGAAACTACTCAAAGTTGGTTTCATCTACCCCATTCAGTTGAGTCAATGGATGTCAAATCCCGTTCTAGTCAACAAAAAGAAGGGAACAATTCGCGTGTGTATGGACTTCCATGATTTGAATAAGGCATGTCCAAAGGATAATTTCCCAACCCCATTCATTCACCAGATCGTCGATGAATGTGCAGGCTGTGAGGTATTTTCATTCATTGATGGTTTTTCGAGATACAATCAAATACAAATTAAGCCCGAAGACTAGCATAAAACAGCTTTTATTTGTCCATGGGGTACATTTGCTTATCGGAAGATGCCTTTTGGCCTGAAAAATGTTGGAGCCACTTTTCAGCGGGCCATGTCTTTTTCTTTTCACGATCTCAAACACATAGTCGAGGCCTATCTTGATGATTTAGCATCACGATCTCGCAAGAGAACTTATCATCCCATGCACCTCCGACTTATCTTTTAGCGATGTCGCTACTACCAGATTCACTTGAATCCTAACAAATGCAATTTTTGCGTGACATTAAGTCGTCTTTTAGGTTTTATAGTTTCAACAACAGGGATCATGGTCGATCCTCTAAAGGTTGAGGCGATGGTTCAATTGCCTCCCCCATGCACAGTCCCTCAGCTTCAGAGTTTACAGGGAAAATCCAATTTTCTTCGGTGTTTTATCACAAACTATGTCGAGATCACTAAAGGGTTTATGTGTTTACTGAAGAAGGGCATCCCTTTCCATTGGGACGAAGCCACTCAGCGCTCACTCGAAGCATTGAAATGTGCCCTCACATCTCCCCTCTACTTCGGCCACCGAATTATAATAAATATTTCTTATTATATTTGGTCGTGGCAGAGTCGACCATCGGTATGGTCTTGGTTCAAGAGGATGATATACTTGAAGAACATGTGATTTATTACCTGAGTCGAGGCCTGGTTGGACCAGAACTCAACTACTCCCACATTGAAAAGCTTGCGTTGGCTACAATACATGTTGTTCAATGGTTCCGTCATTATTGTTTGCACCCAATTCGTCACTTGATGAGCAAATAAAGAGTGCTTACATGCCCAGTTGGGCTCTGCTAGGCATGACAGCTGTAAAAGGAAAGGTTAGAGAGAGAAACAACAAAACAATAAACAAAAAACAAATTAAAACAAACTAAAACTATGAGCATATGGAAAAATGAAAAATAAATAGAAATGGACCAATATCACCAATGTATAAGCTGATCTATTGATGAAATCCAAAGACACAATGAAGAAAGGGGACTTGGGTCCCTTCTTTCTCCAATGGAAGGCTCTTGAGGCCCTCACTTGTTTGCTCTCCTTACAATGAAAAGATGAAAATGTGAGTGAAAGAACTCCAAGCTTATCCACTCAAGAGAGAGGTGGAAAGCCCTATGAAATGGTGTTGATTATGTTTATTGCCAAAGAATGAGTCCTTAGCAATCTTAACAGCATAACAATACATAGAATTCCTTGAGAAAATGATGGTTCTTCATGGGTTTTTATAGCATGGCTTTGGGTGATAATGTAACCTCTTTGGAGTGTGAAAAGGGGCTCTTTAGGGCTCAATTATGTCTTTGACCAGCCTACCATGCGGATTCAGCTCAGATTTGATGTCAAATCAGCTTGGGAGTTGATCCATTAGTGGTTGGGAGGCCTACCAATTTCAATAAATGTGTCGTTTAGCAGGTGCGCGGGTTTTTCGCCCCACATCCGCGCATCGTGCGCGTATGCACGCATTGTACATTGTTGTTCCACGCATATGCGCGCGCACCCAGATTCTGTAAAGCGCCCTTCAATTTTTGGTTACTTTGTATAGTTTTTTTACCCTTTTGCAATGCTGTGGATTTATTCCTGTGCCATGAATAGCTTCATTCCTGTTTTGACGATGCGGATTTCTTGTCGCCATGTGCGGACGAAATTTCAGTGATAACAATTATATCCTATTTCGCAAGACCACCGTCATTGTTGTTGTGAATCTGTTCCAATACGTGTTGACACGACGAGTAATCGGCGGAAAGATCAGTAGATGGATTGTTATCCTCCAGGAATTAGACTTGGATTTCGTTTCTGCGAAATCTAAGAAGTCATTGGTCTTTGCAGAACTTATCTCTTAACTTTCGGTCGAGTCAAGTGATGTTATGCCCCGAAGAATCACCTATTAAATGAGATATTTTTCTGATTTCATCTTCAGACCCCTGGTATGGAGATACACTAGTCTATCTCCATACTTTGAAGTCACCCATCTCTGCTTCTCGTGATGAGCGTCGACGTATACGCCATCAACCAAAAAACTATCTCATACTCGAGGACACTTTGTATCATCAAGGAGTAAATTGCATTCTTCACCGGTGTCTCACTCATGAAGAAGCGGAACTTGTTCTTAACGAATGCCACACTGGAGCATGTGGTGGTCATTTGTCTGGCTTTTTGATAGCCCAAAAGATTCTATGAGCCGGTTACTTTTGGTCGATGTTAATCAAGGATTGCGTTGAATCAGTCAAGAAGTGCCACCCGTGTCAGATCTTCTCTCGGAAGATGAGGGCACACCTCGCTTCTATGTTTCCCGTCATTATAGTTGGCCCCTTCACTAAGTGGGGGATTGATTATACTACATGCCACCATCCTTCGGCCAGGGGGCACCATTATATCATTGAAGTAGTAGACTACTTCACAAAGTAGGTCAAAGCTATGCCAACGTTCAAAGATGATGGCGAGACAACAACTCCCTTTTTTTTCAATCAGATAATAGCAAGGTTCGGCATCCTGAGGGATATTGTCACTGACCATGGCAGTCACTTTCAGAACAAAATGATGTCTGAGTTAAGATCAAAGATTGAGTTGAGGCAAGAGCATGCATTACCCTACCACCCACAAGCGAATGGTCAGGTGGAATCTATGAATAAGTCCCTCGAGACTATTCTGCAGTGAACGATCAATTCGGCCAAGTCAAATTGGCATTTGATGTTGTACTCAGCGTTGTGGGCCTACCGAACGTCTGTAAAGACTGCAACTGGTTTCTCACCTTTTCAACTCATTTACGGGCTAGAAGTAGTCTTGCCAATAGAGTACCAGATCCCATCTCTAAAGTTGGCAGTACAGTTATTGCCAGACACTTCACCGCATGAGGAACGCTTATTATATCTCGAGCAGCTCGATGAGCAACGTCGTGATGCAGCCTTGGCTAACGAGGCTCGCAAGAAAAAATTCAAGTGTCAATATGATCGGTTCGTTCATCCTAGGATTTTCTCTGAAGGCTACCTTGTCCTGGTCTATGACCAAGATAAGGATCCCCTAGGGGCAGGCAAGTTCAAACCCATGTGGTTTGGACCTTTCATCATGAAGAAGGTACTAAAGAAGGGCACTTATTGTCTGTTTGACTTCGAAGGGAAAGATTTCGCAGAGCCTAGAAATGGGCTCTACCTCAAGAATTATTACTCATAGGTGGGACACCTTGGGTGACTTCTTGTACATATGTATAGTTCTTATACAGTTTTAGTTTTTGTTTTTGTCTTTTTGTTTTATGGACGTGTCATTTTTTATGTCATCTTTTTCGCTGTGGCAGATGTCAAGTGAATCAGAGGTGTTCATTGGGTTCACAAACAACACTAGCCAACACACTCGGAGGCTTGCTTCCACAGCTTGGGTGATCTTCACACCTCAAGTCCAGTTGCTAGCTTCTAGAGGTATCTGTTTAGGTGACGCCACAAACAATGTCGTCGAGTACAACGCAGTGATAGAGTTGCTTCGTGACACTTTTTCGCATGGTATCTCTCACCTTCGGGTCTACTTAGATGCACAGCTGGTTGTGTCCCAGTTAAATGGGGTTTACCACGTTTATGATCCTTGTCTACACCGACAAATATTTAGGGTATGTCTCTTAGAACGATGATTTGATTACATTATGTATATCCATGTTCCTAGGAGATTGAATCAAATCACGGATACTCTAGCTAATCATGTATTAGATTGGCATATTGCACACACATACACATGTATAGAAATTGTAAAAATGTGATCCATAAGACTTAAAAAGATGTAAATACGCATATATATATATATATATATCAAAAGTTTCACAGTACATAGGTGGGTGCAAGCACCTCAAAAAATAATATGTCTGGTATACATCGCGGGGCTTATGCCCTCAAAAATATACAAAAAGAGTGCCCTCGGCACGTAAGTGGTCTACCCTAAGCTAAGCACGGGACTTGTTGGCACCTGCCATAGTGAACGACGATGTTTTCCAAACATCGAAAAAGTTGAACCCAGGTCCATGGCACCCCAACTACATGAGGCTACATAGATGGCGAGAGATCCTCAATCTCGGCCATGGGCACTGTACGAATGAGCGTGGTGAGGTTCCGCTCCACTCGTCTCAACACTCTCTTAGCCTCTTCGACTAGAGGTCCCCCTGTTGCTACTACTGTTGGTCCTACGATCGTTGTTGGTGTTGCCTCTGGTCGAGGACGCTGCCTACTCCTCGCAAAATCTATTGGACGCATTGGTCCCACATTTGTACATAAAAGATACATAGTTTTCAGATACTTTGGTACACATAAAAATGATCTATATAAAAAGAAACTAAAAATGAAATAAACTTTAAAGATAAAAAAAAGAAATATACCCATCTCTCCTTGCTCAGCTCCGGGAGGTAAGGGCATGTCTGGGTCCCTAGAAAAGTTGATCCCGGTGTAGGGGTAGTCTGCTATCGTCTGAATCTGTTGTGGCCACCAGTCAATAAAGGTGTCATCGAAGGCCTCTATGGTCCTTCCTCCCCCCTATCGCGGCAACAATGTTACACATCTACACACTGCTGGGAGTGAGGCCACATGCCCCCACACTGTCTCTCGTGGACTGAGACTAGGTACTCTCGAAGAAGAAGAACGAGCACAGAATAGTCACAAACCTAAAGTTCTTGTTGTTCCACCTACGACACTCGGTCAGTTGTCTCTTCATGCAGTCTAGCATGGTCGTACTGCAATCAAATATGTGTGCATTCAAGCACTGCATTGCACAATGCATGTGCGCCCGGGAGGCCCGATATAAAGCTGCGTATCTAGTGATCCGCCCAATGAGTAAGACTATCACTTTCATTGATAGGTTGGTGATCTTGTTGATAGGCACCTAAGAACCTACTTTCTCAGTGTCAGCCTCGCAATGAAGTTCAAACAACTCAGCAATGTTGTGAGGCCCGAGGGGGAAAGCGCGCAAGTTGACTTGTTCACCTCTCCTCAAGAGGCCAGTCAGAAAGTAAATGTCTTCAGTCGTTGGAGTCAACGACTGGCCCTCGAGCATAAACGCCTCAGCGTCAGGATGTCAACAATCTACCAAGGCATTCAGCAGCCTAGGTTGTGCCCTCATGAATGGACACCGGAAGAACTTCCACAACCCGCATTGTCTCAATGCGGCCATAGCTGCAGTGTCCTCATCGACCAAGATATCTATATCCTCATGATCCCTCTCCCTCCAATGGACATACATCCTATCAATGACAAGTTCAAAGGGGAGTTAGATCTTTAATTTACTTTTTCTTTACCTTTTTGAGGGTGTACGCGGGCTATAGTGAGCACAGTCGCGTATGCACACGGGCAGAGTGTTTTCTGTCGACGGGCATACGCGGGCTGTCCTTGGACAACTCACGTACACGTAGGGCCGCCCCTT
>ML840469.1:44162-72975 GCA_009831015.1 Picea engelmannii | reverse complement strand
TTTCACATCCCCTCCTTGCCCCAAGTAATTGCAACCTTTTTGTGAGAATTGCCCCTACATTTCCCAATTATCCCTTCTTCCTCCATCAGAAACCCATTCACTTCCCAAGAAGAGATCTGAAGGTTGAGGGGAGAAGCCATACATAGGTGCACTTTGATCTTGGTGAATAAGATCCCAGACCAGGCTCGTGGAGCAGTAGCCGACTTTGAATGTAAAAGGTATAATCATTGAGTTATCAATAAAAAAACTAGTTTTCCTATCACAAATCATGGTGTATTGAATGTTTTTGTTGGTTTATGTTATAACATCTAACCCTTATTTGAATATGAATTTCATGCTTGTACATTTCTATTTGTCTGTCTTTGAAAGCATTCCAGCCTTGGGAGGAGACGTGCAGACAACGAAGCTTTCAAGCGTGAGAGGATCATCATCGGACACAGAGTAGAGGTATAGTTACCCGATCCTTCTCATCATTGTTTTTATTGTATAGGTATTGGGTATGTTTGGGGTAGTTAGAGAAGTAGTTGAATTTTAGATGGTTGTTAATCTACCTACATTCTGAACTCTAGTGTAGTAATAGGGGAGTTTTCTCGCTAGCATAACTGGTGACTATAATGGGGAAGCCTCTAGGGTTTTAGGGGATATATTTTCGGGTTGTTTGATTGGTTTTTTCACCTTTCGAGTTTTGTTGAGTCTATTGAGTCTTTTAAGGGATTCTGGTCACCTTCAGGTGCCATACCAGTTCTCCTTACCCTTTAATTCTGTTTGTTTTATTTCTTTTTGAGGAAATTTCTGTTGAATTTGGCCCCAGGTGAGCCACTTGCCTTAGTACAGGAGCTGCCCTACTTTGTCAACTCAATAAAGATGGATTCTTTGTTGGGGAGTGCCCTTGACCTGTTTGTCCACAATATGATCACTGAATTCATATTGTATGCAGTTGGGTTTGATATCTTTTGGTGTTATCTATTTTGTTTCCTCTGAGGTGTCCAATAATGGTGGGAAATAAGGTCGAAGGAGATTCACATTGAACACTGGGTGTAGGCCAAGGAAAGGAGGAATGTTGACCTCAAAAGAATTATCACCCATAGCCTTGATGATGGTGTACGACCCATAATGGAGTGGGAGAAGCTTTCGATGGGGTCCTGTAAGGCGTTCTTTCTGCAAGTGCAACCAAACTTTTTCGCCCACCTGAAACTTATGTGGAACCCGATGTTGATCATGGCGTTGTTTGTACTTATCATTGGAATTATGTAGGATATCCTGAACCTATTGGTGTATGTGTTGGATATGCACAAGTGCGATGTTATCGGCAGGGTGAGTTGCTTGACAACCCTTGCTGAGATGAGTTTCTTCTGGATACCGCTATCAACGATGAAGTGGAGTGGGGTACCCTTCACCCACATCTGTGAATGAAAAAGGAGCTCACCTTCCTCTAGCTCATCTAGTTCACCGGGTTGGAGCTTGGTGGTAGAAACGGTAGCAATGGGTTCTACGCCAATGATCTGTCTCCCCCTTTCTGGTTCTTACTCAGATTCGGAACCTGCATCTTATTCAGAGGATTTCACCTTAGGCATCAACGAATTCTTTGAGCAACAAACAATAGTGTTATGCCAGGGGATCTTATGGAAGTCTCACAAATTCTTGGTATCTCTATTTGTATTTCTTTTGTCCTTCTTTGCTTGTGGCCTGGACTAGTTGTCCTCAGGCGGTTCATCTTTGCTATGTCCTTTGTTCTGCGGGTTGGGGCCACCCTTTCCTGGATTTTGTTGTGAGGGGTTCTCAGGCCCAAATTGTCATGTCTTTTGTTTGAGCTTCTGATCGATTTTGATGTCATATCAGTAGGTCGCGCCCAAGGATGAGATGTCTAGAAACTCCATTTCAGCATGGATGTATCTATGCAGACCGCCACGATACTTCAGCACCATATGTCACTTAAAATATTTGATACCCATCTTGGTGCACAAGGTATGGAAGATATGTGTGAACTCAGGCACTGCTTGGTCTCTTTCCTGCCGCAATGTGGTCCATTTTGTGTACAAGTCATCATAACTTCCAAAAGGGTATTATTGTTCCTCAATAACATCCTTGAAGGACTCCTAGGTGACCATGAATGTAAATAATGAGGGTTCCTTTGTTTCCTTCTTCTCACATAAATTTTCCCACCAATCTTTGAAATGGGGAACGACTTTGAGGAGCGCAAAAGTAATATTTTCTCTATTCGAGAAGTTATGGAAAAAGAAATACCCTTCTATCAAATTCAACCATTTATCTACAACATTTGCATCTATTTGACCTTCAAATATAGGAATATCAAAGTTGATTTGTACCTTGAAGGGGGCGACGCCTCCGTTTGAGGAGGATGTGTTGTTTGTTGGTAGTCGTTGAAGAATTTTCACAAAACTATCCATCATCTAGTTCCTCTGTTGCATGAGGGATTCCTCGAGAAACATTTTTAAGGGATCTCATGTCCTGTCGTCTTTATTTTCTCCTTTTATGAGAGGTCTCTTGGGTGTGCGAGATGCTTTGTCCTTAAGAGAAACAAGATCAAGACCCAATTATTTTTACCCTAACCACGTTGGGGATATGCATTAAGAATGATAAGGAACAAACCTCTCTGATACCACTTGTTAACACTCCAAGAGTCACTCCCAGAATGAAAATGAGAGTAAGCTTGGTAACATAGAAATGTAAATTGATTAAAATATTTTGAATAGGTGGATCATCAAGAGGAGAGTAAAAGGAGGGCATCATACTGCTGCAAATACATTCCATTGGGCATGGAGTCATAACATCCTACAGATCAAAGGCAATCAAGATGCCTACCAAACAAAAGGCTTGTGCAAAGATGGATAGAAGAATATAAGGTAAACAAAGAGAAGAATAACCATATAACAAAGATCCTTTCTGTAATATAGATTGAAGAGTGATTTAACAATAAACTGTGATTAACAAGCAATTACCAAAAATCCTTTGCACCTCATGAATTCATTAACCAAAGGTAGCTTTTGATCTTCAAAATCTGTAAATATTATTCAAGCAAGATGACAATATAGAATGATAACAAAGAACACAAAGACTGATAAGAAACTCTCATGAATCTCTAATGGAAGAAATGCTAATTACAACAGGCCCTCGGGCTTACAATTGAGCAAATAAACTGCTCCTCTTGCCTCTCTTGCCTCATGAATCCTCTGCTCCAAGAGATATTTCCTTATTTAAATAGACAATAGAATCCAAATGAACTAAGGAGGTCGAATACCATCTCCTACATTTGATTCTAAGCCTAGGATATAGGTGGCAACAATCAAAGAGACAAAAATCCAACAAACTACTGATTTTCAGGAATTTGTTGGAAGTCATTAATAAAATGTCTCCACCTCATTGCATGAAGCCTTTGATGGAGCTAAATCTTAGGTGTAGGTGTCCCTTGACATCTAACTAATCCTTGAGAAGTCATTTGAAACCTCCTTGACATGTGGCAACCCTCGAACAAGGCGAATATCGAAACTGTGACCACTACAAGAAATTAGTATACAGCACCACTGTGCAGAGTACGCAACGCCTACTTCTATATCCAATATCTCTCAAACCAAAACACATTTTGAAAAACTGAGAGAGGTTTTTGTTATCTGGAATGTTATGAACAAAAAATTCCTCCTGTTTTCAAAATTACATCCTCAACTGCTCATAACCCAAGTTTTAAATTAGTGACTGAAAACTGGTATAATAACTCTGCACAATTTAGCCTCTGCCAGACTATTACGCAACACCTGTAAGTAGTGCCCGACTATGCTTTTGCATGCAATTTGGTAGCATAAATCCATGGGTGATTTTATGCTTAAACTTGGATATTGGGAATAACTCAATATAATTTAAATTTTCCCCAAAACAAATTAAAATCCCATAACAATTGTATTCATTTGCCAAAATGAATAATGAAATGCAGATTCTGTTCGTTGTGAAATATTAGGTAGCGCCACTTATGCAATGCTGAGGGATAAACCAATATTGTGATAACACCACTGATATGAATTTTATGAGCATAAATAAACGAATACAGATTATTATCAAAATATGCTTAACACAAAATAACAAATATATAGTAAAATTGGTTTCTATTCAATAAGGAAATAAGTTGAAACTGTAATATGCAGCAGAAAACAAGTTTGCTAGAATGGTGGCAGATTATCTCTGAGAAGAGATGTGATAGTTGCACTCATTCGCAAGAAGATGAATACAATGAGGCTCTGAAGGACTTTTTACAATAAACAGGAATGTAAAAAACCCTAGACATCCAAAACCTAACCCTAGGAGATGAAGCACCAAAAGCCATGTGGGCCCCATTTGGGTAAGTTAGTACATCAACTTTCTAGGGTCGTAATTTTTACATACGATATCCATTTTAGGCACACGATAGCCCATTGGAAATTTCTATCCGAGGACTACACATGTTGTCTTTAGAATTTGACTCTACCTATATTCTAACTATGGCGAGCCCTAAAAACGTTGTTTAGCACCTCAAAACAACCCCGCAAGTCAAGGACCTAAAAATTAGGAAAAAACTGCCAAAATGAGCCAGTTGGAATAGGTGGGAGACCACCGACATCCATATGGATCACTCATGCTCCCCTTGTGACCATTTCTCCTCATCAATGTTTCTCACTCTCCCCCTTTGACATCAATGGAAAAAGGTCTCTCTCCTTGGTGTTGCTCCCCCTGTCTTCATGCTTCTATTTTTTCTCCCTGTTTCCATGCCTTTGTTCTTTCTCTTCACTTTTGACATCATGGGAAAAATGATAAATCCCCCTATAGGAATGTCTCCCCCTCTCTGCATGCTACTGATTCTTCCTTTATGGATCTATTTTTCTAATGATTTCTTTTCCCTTAACTTCTATGAAAGATGTTGTTTAGATCAATGTATGGATACCTATAAGTGTTTCTTTTCCTCTCTTCTAGTGCTAGATAATTTTCCATTGGTTCTTCCTCTTTTAATTCTCTGATATATATAAAAATCAGTCATTACTTGACTTCAAATGATCTATCATGACCATACTCTTCAACAATGTCTCTCTAATGATATAGCTTATGTTGTAGATTTCTCTTTCCCCATTCTATTGTGCCTTTTTGTGACCAACTGATTCCAATTGTAAATACATTATTATGCATATTCCCTGACTGAAGTTTTCTATACCATCTAAGTATGCATATTCATCCATATGTCATAAGCTATCCATAACTATGCCACTCAACTGTCCACAATGTTGACTCATATGTCATTTTGTACTTCTTTTGTTTGACTACTCTGAATATTTCTTTGAAAATACTTCAAACTACTCGAAGGATAGTTCTTTGATCTATAGTATCTATTCCACTGACTCGCCCAGTTCAATATTCATACTTATTGGGAGTCTCAAAGCCGTATGGCTCAGAACAATGTAGGAATCCTCCCTAATGTGGAGTAGTCTTCCTCTTTGTCTATAGAATCATCATCTCTTTGAACTCTGACTTCATCCTTTGTTCATGTGGATTGATATCACACTAAAATTCTTGAAATTACAATCTCTTGGGCCTATTCTTTATTCACCTGCTCTTATTTTCTTTCTCACACTAATTCCAACTCTGCGATATTTGGGACCTGGTATTTATTCACCAGTTCTTCTTGTTTCTCATTTCTACTCCAAACCTTCATGTATCTGACATATTCCTTTTTTCCTGTAGATTTTTCTTGATCTCATACTATTGCCAATCATGATAGTATGACTTCTAGGTGTCCTTCATTCATTTGATCTTCCTTTACCCGTTCTTGTTTTCTTTTCCATACTTTCTTATATCTAATATCAATGTTCTCTTTCATATAAGTATCCATCATGCTTCTACAATCACGATCTATGTGTCCAAAGTTATGGAAATTGTAACATTCAATGTTATGTGGGGCCACATAAGAATTTATTTCTTGAGCATTTCTTCCATAGGCCCTATAATCTGCAACTTTATGTCCAAAGTTAGTACAATAAAAACAATGACGATAAAATAAATTTACATACCTGGGAGTGAATTATCTTATTTGTGGTGTATTCCTTCTAAATTCCTCCCTTGGATGATCATGATATTCTCTTCTGTTGATCCCTTCATTCTGATTGAAGATTATTTGTCACTTGAATGTGGAGGGTTTTCTTGAAGATGTATCTTTATCATTTTTCTTTGATTCTGGCTAACCATGATTCCTTCCTTTGATTAATTCTACATAACTCTTACTCTTTTGTTCATTCTTCTTTTCTCGCAACCTGGAGTGCTTATATTCAACATTCTCTACTAATGATGTTGATGTTTCTATATTTTCATCATTCTTGTTGAGCTTGACGATTTTGTCTCTCAATGTGACAACTTCTTTTTCAATATTCTCAACCTCTTCTTCTTTCTTCATCATTTGAATCTTCATGACTTCTTCTGTTCACTTTGCTTCTTCAAGTTGGATCTTCAAGGAGATTATTTACTTTTCAGTCTTATTTCTTCTTGAACAAACTCTACTTCAATTTTATTTAAGTCCTTATTTCTTTCCTTAAGATGATCTGTCAAAATATTCTCTTTTTTCTTCTTCCTTTCTTTTGTATTTCAAACATTGCTTTTCTTCCATCTGACCTTTGTATGTTTCTTTAATATTTATAGCTTCTTCTAGCTGAGCTTTTAGTTTCATGATGACCTGTTGGGCTTCATTGTAACTTTATTGAGAATTCTTCTTGATCAATTGTTCTTCAAGATACTTGTTTTTCTTTCTTTCTTTCATCAATTCGTCTAGAGCACTGATTAATACTACTTCAAGATTTATTATACCTTCTTCACAATCTTCTTCTTCTGAATCTATCTGACATGATGAGCATATTTGTTTTTATGTACATGCATATTCATTATCACTCGTTGGATCTATGATGGGATATTCCTCAAAATATAGATCATGTAGCTTATCCCAAAGTTCTTTAGCTGATAAATGTGTTCCCACTTTCTTTTTTGATGAATCATATAATCCTTCCAAGATGAAATCCATTGTTATTTTGTTCTTCCTTTTCAATTCCTTCTTGGTTGCAGTATTCAATTTCTTAGTAGTGGTATACCATGTAAAAATTGATTTCCAAACATCATATCCCCGTGCCTGTAAAAATATTTTCATTCTGATATTTCGCATCTCATATTTTTGACCAATCTGACCATCAAACCATGGTATTCTATTATCTATGTATGCACTATTCATGATCTCCATGAGCTACCTTCCAGTGGTTAATCTGTTTCCTGGAGGAACCTGTTTTGATACCAATTGTTGGAATACTGAGAGGGAGGGGGTGAATATGTATGAGCACTTTTACCAATTTTAACCACAATATATAAAATTATTCTTAATCAAAAATATATCATCAATATATCATGATCATATAAACATAAGAAACATCACATAAAGTACACAGTACACCGGAATTTACATGGAAGCCCAAACGGGAGAAAACCACATAATGCTTTGTTATATATCAAAGAATACATTCATTGGAAGCACCAACTTCCCAATTCTCTAACTTCAACTGGAAGGAGGATATGGACCCCTATTTACAGGATCTAAACTAAAGGAAGATATAACTCCTTGAATTCTATGGATCCTACTAGAAGGAGGATACAACCCCCTGATCCTCAAGATCCAACCTGAACGAAGCTACAACTCCCTGAATTCTATGTCTACAACTAGAAGGAGGATACAACCCTCTGATTCTCAGGCTCCAATCTAAAAGAAGATCCAACTCCCCCATTCTACATATCTAACTGAAAGGAGGCTACAACCCCCTTTCCTCACCCTGTCTTTCCACGGTAAAATATAATTGTAGACAAACTATCACTACCACAATCACTACCACTGTCACTACCACTATCACATCAACTTGTAACCTATCACCAACATGTCACTATATTCAACATGTCACTTTCACCAATACTTAACTAGATCCTCTCACATGGATCATATACCAAGGACACCTCTCAACTAGATTCCCAAAATCACCAACAAATGCCTCTACCAAGAATGTACCAAGAACACCAACATACCATCAAAATATATGTGTACCAAGTACCAAGTACCAATCATGTACCATATCAACACAATACCAAGTACCAATCATGTACCATATCATGTATCAACCATGTACATCAACATGTGTACCATACCATGTACCAACAATGTATCTCAACCATATACCATATCACTCATGATATGTCTCATTCATGCCATACACCATGTACCATAAGATATCATCAATTAAGTGCCTCAATAAAGTACCGAACAACCAATACCATATACCAAGTATATGCCTCAACCATGTACCTAAGATCTACTTCAAGCATGTGTCAATGGCTCAACAATATAACAAAGATTTGCCTCGAGCATGCACCATAACATCATCAAAATGTAACCCTCAAAACATGCATATAAACATACCTGTAAATCTATAACATACCTATTTTATGTTATCACATACTTGTAGACCTTCCTCAAATTCAATAAGAGAATAACATCTTCATCAAACTTTACCTTACTCTCATAGGACTAGTTTTTGGATTGATCATAAACCCTAACTTTCAAAATGCATAACTTCGTCGTTGTAATGACTAAAGGTCTAAAACTTGTACCCAATATTCTTCAGTATCGTATCTACAATTCCTACAATTTTCACTGCTTGGAACATCCCAGAAAAGGATTTATAGCAAAAATGGTAGACCTTGTTGAATTATGTATTATTGTAGAGATCAAACTTGTAGAGCCTACCACACGCAAAATATTGGATATATGGATATAAAAATAATACACATACTAAGGATTGTAATATATCTAATGCATTTGGTCTCATTGAATTTGTATACTTTATGTAGAAGTTATGACTATTTTACCCAGAACACCTGTTTGAGACTAGTTTCAGGACTAGCCAAAAACCCTATTTTCCATAGAGTGTATCTTTGACAATACAATGACCCAGAAAGTGAAATTTCTACCATACTTACCTTTATATTTATTATCTATGGATTCCAAGTTTCTCCATATGAATCATTATATAAATAAATTTATAGTGAAAATGGTAGGATGACCTATAAATAGCATACCTTAGAACACATCCTCACAAGACTTCATCCTCCCTTGGAATTTCTCCCTTCTTCACTTCATCTTCCCCATGAAATTTGCCTCAGATCTCCATAGTTACCTCATATAAGAATTACTTACTCACATATAAGATATTCAATAGAATGAGTGTGTGAATGTACTTATGAGGGACTTCTTGAGGTGTATATATACTTTTTCTAAGTAACCTCTTTCCTTAACTTTAGGGCTTCTTGAAATTTCTTGTTACAACCATTGTACCCTTTATTTAATGAGTTGCAAAAAATTATTGGATTCTTAACCCATATTTGGGGCTTTCATAGGGGCTTCTTAACCTATCTTTGGGGATTCCAACTTCATGACCTCATAACTCCTCAATCATGAGGAACCACATGGAATACCGCCTATCACCATAAATGACATGACGAAGACTATCCATCCATGAGTGTCTTACCTACATGTACATTTCCCCTCATGTCAATATTCCTAAACCAACTTTGGGTACCGTAACCATACCTATTAGGCTTCATGTAGACTTCATCAAATGCACCCATCACATCTACTAACATCAACCACTCCATCAATGACAACTAACTCACCATCAATCTCAACCACGTCTCTAGGGATTTTGGACTTCTCCAAGGGTTGACATAAATCACAAAGGGTTGACACTAATGACAACCAACTGTCCAACATGATATAGAAATTTCCAAATGATGCACATGTATGATGTATGAGTATGTGTAGGCTAAAGGCATGGTAATATTGCCTGAATAAGTGAAATGCGAGGCAATATCTATACTTGTCTACATGGGAAATGCCATGGATGCATGGCTGACCCTTTGCAGAAGGGTCTGAACTATTTTGTTTAAATAATAGCTTCAAGGAGGTGTACTCCTTTCCTTAAAATAAGTTGGTATAAATGGTTGAAAGAGTAAATGAGCAAGGATTCTCTGGTGTTATGCGTAGAAGGTAGTATGATTGTTCCTTGATATCTTTATGTAAATAACTTCTAAACAAATCATGAGTTAAATAATTTTAAATAAATACTCATATGAAACTATAAAGTGTGCTAGCAGTAGACACACACAAAATATTTTATGCATATGGTTAAGTGCATAAAATCACAATGTGAAAACAAGGTGATAACATAAAGATGCATGCTTGAATGTGTATTTGGAATGCATAATAAGGAAACATGTTTATATTCCTTAGGAAATATTGGGTAAACTTTGAAATGATGACGCTGAGGCTAACTCATAGATTGAGATAATTCCATATAATGATGGAAATACAACAAGAGAGTTGCATGATAAAAGGTTCCATGTGGAGGAGCTGTAGGAAAAATCTATTAATGGGACAAAGCCATAACATTAAATGACTACTAGAAAACCATACAGTAGGCTACAAATCTTGTTTGCATAAGAATCATGGATTACATTTTAAAACATAATGCATGAATGGAGAATTGACATGTGACATGATCTTAACAATCCAAAATTTTCTTTTGGTAAATGTGCACATTGCAATGACTCGTAATTAAATTGTGAGATATCGTTGATGCTATAGTATGTTGTTAACATTTAGGAAAAAGTCAAGAGGAACTTGACCGAGTCTACTCAATGAATAGATAAGGAATATTCCAAGAGGGATAAATTGCATAAGAAATAAATGAGAAAAGAATGAACACTTTTCTCAATTTAAAAACTCTGATTTAATTGGCAGAATTATGTACCATGAAAGGACAAATGGTAAAATGAAGAGAAATTTATGAAGATGATTGACCTTGGATAAACCATGTTATGCAAAGGTAGAAAGGCCTTGGGAATTGTTCAATAGAACCAAAAATTTCTGATTGTGTAAAGGATCTAGAAAGAGGGAAAATCCCTTGACTCCTTTCCTTGTTGTTTGTTGTGTTTTTCTAGGATGAGAAGACTGATATGATGCGGTGTGTAAATGTCTAAGGCATGAGAATATTGGCAGATGTATGACTGTAGAAAAAACTAAAATAACTAACATTGTTTATCCTCACAAAAACCTTGAGGTCAAGATAATAGAGTGCACACATATATGTTGGAACATATCTGAAAATGTTTTCATTGAATTAAATGCTAGGGTACATGCACTTTGAATTTTACATGACTGTTGATATAATTGTGGATGTGATGATTCATGTTAGGTGTGGGAAAAAAATTAGAGTTGTTGGGGGAGGACAACTGTCAATGATGGAAAACCTAAATATAAGAAGGCTACTGGAAACCAGGAAGATATAAACTTTTCATACCAATAGGACATGAGATTTGAAAGGGATTGGGTAAGAATCCCTTTTGAATTGATTTATATAATGATGATATATTTATGATTATGATTGACTATTGTATGTCATTGACACCCAACTGGGGAGTGATTCAGGAGAAAGAGAAACCTGAAGGATAGAGGGAGGAACCTCTAATAGTCAAGAATGATTAAAATCCTTGCAAGAAAAGAATTCATGAACAACTGTGTCATAAATGCATTGACCAATCAAAGATGAATGGGAAAAAAAATTGCTCATACACAACATGATTTAACGCATTGAGGAAATGGATGTTTGGATGAGTGGAAATGTATAGGAATGACCACTATGGAAGAAGAATCTTCCAATACTCCACCATATTTGAAATAAGGTAAAGAAGGAAATTGGGTGGCCAAGAATATTGGCACCCTGATTGGAAACAAAGAAAGAATACTCGAATGCATTCATATAAAAAATTAATTTCATCAAATGTAAGTTGATTTGAGGTCATGATCAACTCAAAGTAGGATACACAATCCTGATATAATAATGAATGTGAACAAAGAAAACCATGTCATGAGAGGTTAGCTAAGTCCTAACACACCATGGAAAGAGTGCATAATATGAAAATTAACCAACCGAAAATGAATGCAATGGTGCATTGTGTGTGAAAAGTTTGGTACGATGAAATGATGCATGTGTAAGGAATGGCATTTCCTTTTTCTTTATATCATTGAATAGATAAAAGTGATTTGATTGTTAGTATGCACATTTTTGAAATAGTTTGGAAGCCACTGCTAGTGTGCAATGAAAGTATAATGTGCATGACAACTACCAATTTGTTTGGATATGTGAAGTTGGAATTGCAAGAAGGGTCCTAGCTATGGAAGTGTTATAAGTCCATAACGAAGACCAATACCTCCTAGTTATGAAAGAGAAAAACTCTCCTGAGGAGGAAGTCTATGGATTATGGAATCTGGTTCATGTATGGAACAAATCTGAAAACTAGAAATATGCAATGGGAAATATGTCATTAACATATTTAAAAGAGAATTTTTACTGAAAATTTGATAATAGTATCTCACGGTTATTGTAAGTATGTGGTACAAGTGACATAAAAGAACTATCCTGAAGGGATAGATGATGGTTGTCAAGATGGAAACCATGGAAATGGTTATTATTATGACATGATAACCCTTTGATATTCCATGAACACCATAAATAATTTCGTGTTGTGGTAACACGAGCCAGAGGGATGCCTCCACAAGAGAAAGTTAGAGGGACACCTCGGCTGGAAGACTCAGTGAAGTATTTGAATCTATTTTTGTGTGATAAATCCTTGGCAGACAAGATGGATCACCCGAGGGGATGTATAGCAGAGAAGGGGATGCTTGAGCCTGAGCCTAGATGGTGAGTGACCACAAGGAAGAGGAGACTTTGATAACTCTTATAATCTATTGATCACGATCATGTCCACAATGGCTATGTCAAGGAAAAACATTGATTCGATTAAATATGACATCCATATGGATGTAGATACATGAAATGCACAAATAAGTGATGTGTTGTTATGAATATTTTATCTTGAATCCTGAACAACAATGAAATCTTTATGCATAAAATTGTGATTAATATGCTTGTTGTTTGTAATGGATGTAGGAATGTGTTAGATGCTAAGAGTCTGGGAAAGGACTAGACTAGGAAGAGGAGATAATTAATGAAGTAGTTGAAAGACAAAGGCATGGAAGGTGTTGTTCAAAATAACACCGAGGAAGGTGTTCCTTTTGAAGGGTGAGGGTATTGTAATACCCCTTTCTAAAACCCTAATTATATGTAATTAATCATGTTGATGATTTCCAGTTCATGACATACAAATATTGTAATTTCATTTGATTTGAATAAGAATTCCAACCAGTTGGTTATGGAGGTGAAGCCTTAAAAGTACTAGCCATGATACCACTAGAGGGAAGAGTGAGGAAACATAGAGAGGGAATTCATCATGTTAAGATGACCAAAGCCTCCTTGATAAAATATTTGATTTTGGAAATAAAAGTTATTTGCATTTATCCCGATTTTAAGGAAAATCAATTAATGAGTAGGGGGATGGTAGTTGAACAACCAACCACCCTCCATGAATCCAGGTATGGGAGACCATGTGAGGACAACAAAAAATTTCAACCAAAAGTAAATCTTCAAGATGGTAACTCTGGATTGACCCACAGGTTCCTTATGATAGGAGGAAGAGGATAGGTTGAGAACCTTCCTCAAAGGAAACACATGAGGGGGGGAAACAAGAGAAGAGGGTGTGTGCATGCAAGAGACAATAATAGAAGTTTGAGGGATATTCAAGAAGAAGAGGAGGATGCAAGGAAAGTTTTGATTAGGAAAAGTAGGATTCTAGCCTGTGAAAAATAGATAGAGATAGAGGGAGAGAACCCTTTCTAAAGATGTAGGTTAACTTGAGAAAGAGAACATAAGAATGTTGAGAAATGGGAAAGGAACCCGAAGAGAGTAAACTTGTGACTCTAAGAGGAATTCCATGGTGGTATCATGGCTTGGCATGGGGGTGTCTAGAGTGTTGAGGATGAGAGCATCTTAGCCTATGGTTGGGTAGAAAAGTGCTCACCCATAGTTAGTTGGATGGTCTCAACTGTAAAACAAATAAGTAGTTATGATACTCTATGTGATTGAATTCAATTAAATGGTTGGTTCCTGTAAATGTAATCATCAATGCTTAATCTTGGTTGATGGATTGAATGGTTGTATTTCCTCTACATGCCTTTATAGATAGAAATGCATGTATATATGGACTAAATCCTTAAACCACCCATAATTCCTTATTTTATGTAATGTTCATTTTGGCATGCCTATGTAAACAATAGAGTTGCATGGTAACATAAAAACAAACATAAGGAAAATGATTGGATGAGTGAGAATATGTAGCTGAAATAACATGTTGAGAGTATAAGTTATCCATGTGTGCTTAGTAATATATTCGTTGTAATGGGTTCCTTGTGAGAGGAAACTAGAATTAAAAGTTAATAATTGGATGTAAAATGTTGAGTTAAATGAGGTGATATAACTCTCCTCCACTGTCAAATGAAGTTGTTAGTATTGTTGTGTATAAGAGGCCTAAGAAGTCTGATAACCATATATTTTTTCTTTGTTGATAAATTGGGAAGGTCGCAAGACTTGGGACCCTTAGGTGAGTGTCCAGTATTAGGTTTATGAATTGCTAGTGAATGTATTGATAGAGCCGACTAAGCCAATTGAACGATCCCCTACAAGAGGGTGCAACAAAGGACTGTGGATCCACTAAAACAAAAATTAAACCTTTGATAATCCTAGAATAAGTCGACGAGTTTCAGTGGTCGTCAATTTGGGGAGGAGAGTCAATCTTAACCATCTAAAGGTAGTTTAGTCAACTGTTGAAACCCCTATATGACTTGAGGGTGGATACTGACCGTTGGATTTATGAGAGGATAGAAAAAAATTGTCCGATTGTTATCAAAACTATTGAGGTCGATAGTTGGAACCACCAGATTAGTGGGCTATCAGATACTGGAACTCGAGTCAGGCTTAATCCATGGACCTTGTGATACCTGATAACCCGATACCTGGTGGGAAAGGTTCTCACATTGGGTTCTCACCTTTACACATGAATGAGGGGAAAGGTGTCATAGTGACGTATTGTTCCAGCTCAATTACCACAGTGTCACGGGGGGAAACACTTGTCGACATTTAGTTTGTGGGTGAGTGGAATGTGGATCCCTCGTTGAGATGATACCATAGGTTAGGTGTGTTAAATCCTAAGCCATCAGGTCTGATGGTCATCAAATCCTCATCGTTTATCCTCCATGAGAAGACAATCAAATATTGGATCATCGAGGATTTTAATTGAAGGGTTATGCTGGGAATCCTAATGCCCGGTGACCGACTGAGTGATCTTAGCTATAGATATTGTAGTAAATCTCAAGAGGGAAATCAATGCCCAGGGTACTAGAGTAATAGACCCCAGAAGATTTCCAAGTTGAATTGATATTTGGAAGCCTCATATGCCAGTAGGCCAATCGAGTGATGTAACCCAATCAACAAGAGGTAGAGACGTGTCAGGATCCAAGTGTTCCACATTTCAAGTGACAATTGCACTGTGTGCCAAGGTGATTTGGCATTATCGGGGTGTGAAATACGACGTGGTTTGAGTGCCACATGTCAAACTCAGGAGAAGGGTCGACGTCGTGGTGACGTGTCATTTTCCAGCATGGAAACCAATGTGTCCAGAGGGAAATATGTGTCGATAGATGATTGGTTGATGGGTCAAGCGTGGGCCCTTGTCGGGGGTAAAATATTGAATGGATGTGTTGAACCATAGTTGTTAGATCTAAAGGCTAGAGGATCATGGCCATTGATATTCGATCGAAAGATCAGGAGGTATTTTTGGGTGCCCTGAATCCTAGTCATCTGATTTGTGGATTGAAGAATCTTAATTATTGATCCCGTGGAAAAAGATCAAGAGGGAGACCAATGCCTAGGGTATCAGAGTACTGGAACCCTGAGGTATCGCTGCATTCATTTTCCTTTGGGAGAGACCTAGTATCTCAACATCGGGTGGGTCGATGCCCTAGAACATCGACTATCAAGGAGTAATATATGAATTATGCGGTGATAGCAAAGTCTAGTGGATCGATGGACCGTATCCTGATAGGGAATGTTTCTCGGGAATAAGTTCCAACCTTCCCCTTAAGGTTCTATGCAGAGAGAGTAACAACAAGAAGACATTAGATTACATCACCCAGCCAATGGACAATTGATAGGTGTATGTGCCCTGTTGGGTGAACCCTGGGTACAATGATGATGTGTACATTGTGTTAGTCCACGTGGGAGGTCCACATGTCACATGGTGGCGGTGCCACGTTTCATGTCGATTTAACATGCTTTGACAGGGATCCATGGAGAAAATTAGTGCCACACGTCAAGTGGTATGAGTTCCATGTGTCATTCTAAGTGGCAGATAGTGGTAGGGACACATGTCATGACATGTGGCTAGTTGTGTAAGCGCCATGTGTCTAATATGCCCTCTAGGATATCAGACCAGGCACCTAGCATTTGATGGTGTGAGTGAAGTTTGGGGGGTCGATGCCTTGATAGCCATGTGTCATGTTGCGGTTATACATATGCTTAACAAAATAGTTATTTTTTCATAATATTTAAATTGTTTTTATCACACATGATTGAATGACCAATTGGATGTATTACGACACTACTCTATTCGAAAGCAATTTTTTCAATCTTAGGTTATACCTAATTTTTTATTTTTAATCACCGAACACGTATACAATGCAATTTTTTCCAAGTTTGGAGTTTTAATCTTAGATTTCATAACCTAAGTTTGGATTTTTAATCTTAGATAACTACTGCATCTATTCATTGAGGTCATTAAATTAATTCCAGTGGAATAAATACATGTGATGTCATATATTGGATGTGAAGTGCAATGATGCCATGCATTTGTTTTTGAACAATCTTGTAAACAAATTTGTACCATAATTTACAATTATCAACATGCCACTCCACAATCTTTTTTATCTTCGACTATTCAATCTGGTTTGATGTCTCATTTCTCACCCAACTTGTTTTTTCCATCTCAATGTTTGTTATATACTAATATATTTTAGGAGTTTCCTCTTCTAAACTATCTCTGGTTTCAATGTCTTTAACAATAATATAGACCAATGATTCAATCTCGGGTACCATGAAGAGTGTGGATTTGGATGCACACATGCATAGTAAATTAAAATTGAAAGCTTAATCACTCCAAGGACAATGACACAAAATTGCATACCATGTGAAATGGATTACTCAACATTTTTAGATGAGCCCAATTTTGGCCCTTTTTAAAGCACTAATGAGATTGCAAGTGTTTTGATTGTAATTTCATGGTCATGGTAATTATATGTTTTGATTGCAAATTCTTGATATTGTAACAATATGAATTAAATGTTCATTGATCTTTTCCTTTCATATATCACAGTTCATCAAAGTTAATTTTAGAAAATATCCACTAAAAACCCATAACTTTAGTTTCAATTCAATAATTATGTTATAGATTATGTGACAAATAGAGACATGAACTATATATATATATATAAATTACAAAATTCTAAGAGCAGAGAAAAATTATTAATTACAAAATTTACACAAAATAAACTAACTAATATAGTTTTGATATTGGTATATAAATATATTTAAAATGCTAGTATAAATTGCATACAATGTTATAATTAAAACTTATGTATGAAAACATTGATATTTGTATACAAATACATTTAAAATGTTTGTATGAACTATATACAATGTTATAATTAGAACTTATGTATGAAATCAAATGTATGCACCAAAAACTCTTTATTAAAAATGTCCACAAAATATTTTTTATAGGTTATGTTAGCACTTAAAATTGTCTTGTTCTCAGGGATTGTGGTCTTGGTCAAGACTTGTGTTTTTGTTGCCTTTTTCCCTCTTTTTACAGATCCGATCACAGTTTTTCCCTCCTCGACGTATATTACCTTTGTCTATTTTCTGTGTGTCGACTGTTCTCCCTGACAAGATGTGCCCTGAAGAAATCAATCCCAGGCTTCTCTGTTCTCCTGGAGGCTAATAGATTCTCTCTTTTTTCTTCTCTCTTTTTTCCCCATCACTGAACCTCCACCTTTCCACACCTAAGTCTAGTCAACCAAACTTCCATTTTCATTTTTTGAAGCACCAAGAAGGATTTAGAAGTGACACAAATCAAGAGAGCGGGCAAAGATTAGTTTCAATGGAAAGGATCTAATGATTAAGAAGATCAATGGCCATCAGGTGATCAACAATCACAGATTCAAACGGGTGTTAGCGTCATGAAAAATCACGATTTTGCAAGTCGGGAGAGCGAGGGAGAAGATTCATTAGAACTCGCAAAGCCCGGATCACCAAAGTCTCGAAACCCAGGAGTATAGGGACTCGTCTGATCTCATGGGGTCATGTGTCGGTAGATCGAGCTTTTCAGGGATCGATGTTTTGGGGTTCTCGTTAATGCATATACCCACAACGCGAAATCCTGAAACATGAAATGAAAAGTATCGGGGCTAGGCCCATGGTCTTAGTCGGTGATCATATGGATGAGGAGCTAAGGAGGTGCCACCACAATGCATGCCCCTGTCATGATTTTGACAATCAGGATTCTTGAGAGAAAGGAGTTTATCCCTTCCCATCACCGATGCCCGAATTTCGTGAAGCACCTTTGGTTTTGGGGGAAGGTCACAACCTGTAGTCATATGAGGAGCAGCACCAAAAGGAAATATGAGCACCCGTTCAGCCCATGGAAGGCCGAGAGTCGGTTAGGGGTGTGATCCTGACCATTGATGCTAATGGAAGATTGAACTGTTTGTTAGAATAGGGTGATTTCGCAACACTGGCTATCAGGGATCCTGGACACATCACATGAGAATCCCCAAAAAAGAAATTCCGAAGCACTCTTGAAGATAGACACAGGGTCATGGGACCAGGTTACGTTGAGGATGGACCCAAAAGAAAGGATGCTAGCCTTCGAGCCTTGGAAGAGTTGGCATGTGGTCATCCCATGTACCTAAAGCCTCAACCACCCGCTATGAATGAACGCAGTAAATGAAAACTAAGCATGTGGTTGGAACCTCAACTTAATCTTTAAATGGAAGGTGTGGGGAATGGTTTGGAGTAGTCAGGTCGTAGTACCCTGACGGATAGTTTCCTTGCGAATGCCATGCTGTCTGAAGCAGATTCAGACAAGAATTTGTGTGCATAGTCTATGAAAAGATCATACACATGTAAATCCTTAAATGAAGTAGCTCAATGACTCTCCTGTTGTCAAGAGAGAAAATGGCTCTGAGCATATATGATCAATTTTGACTTTTTTTGTATCCATCGATGGTAGAGCTAAGATCCCAATTGTAAAACTTTAACAAAGCCTTTGGTTCTCTAGTTATAGATAAACATTTTAAGACTTCTTTTTTAATGGCAGCCAACCTCCTCCTTTCCTTTTTCCTCTAAATATTAAATCTCGGGCATGGATGATCCAGTCGGGTGTTGTAATAACTATATGATGCATGTTTGATTATATTAGTTCTACAACATTTTAAGTTTACTTCGAAGTTTCTTGGGTCTGAGAGGACCTCATATCTGAGACTTTTCCCCCTTTAAAGGGCTACTAGAAGACCGTATGTCCAGAGAAGACTTTATTTCCCTTTTCTTCCCCTTCACTTACTCACCACTATGCAAAAATTACTGGCTTAAGTTAGATCAAGACCTCATATGTATTTGTTTTTCCAACCCAGTTTTCTGAGTTAAACAATAATATTCTGAGTTTACTTCCATTCGATCACCCTTTATAAAAAAACTGTGACATTTAAACTGATGGGTATCAAGCTTGTCCTCATCGCAATATGAGGCCAACTTCCAGTGCTAACATTTCTAGCGTCATTTCTGGGGACGAAGTTGAATATTTTCCCCGGGATTGAATGACAAAGTTGACTGGTTCTTAAGGTGCATCAGAACTCAACACATCCAAGATTTCTACTGTGCATTGTGATGACTCCACTGTGGCGAACCTGCTATTTCAGTTGTG
This sequence comes from Picea engelmannii, assembly GCA_009831015.1. Classification (NCBI taxonomy): domain Eukaryota; kingdom Viridiplantae; phylum Streptophyta; class Pinopsida; order Pinales; family Pinaceae; genus Picea; species Picea engelmannii. The sequence continues at coordinate 52,935 of ML840469.1, read as the reverse complement.
GATTCTAGAGGCAGACACACACATTCTCATCCACAACTGCCCTTAGCTACACTTGAAGCTACTCCAGAGAAAATTATCATAAAGGGAAAGGCTTTTCAGGAAGATACTTCTACCGTCAAACCAGGTATTTCTGATCATTTTCATCGTTCCCTTGTTAAAACTCCTATAGTTGTTTCTCATGCTCCTGATATACCCGCTGTCGAAGTTTCACGAAGTTTAAATTTTGGGAGTGTTCTTGTTGAGTTTTCTCCTCCTGGTCTTAGATTGGAGGGAGAAAGCCTTGTCACTCCACTCTCCCCTGAAGTTATACCATGGTTTAGACCTAGAAAATCAAAAGGTTTTCCTACCCCAATCTTTGTCGTTCCTTCTCCTATCATTGTTTCTTCTACAAAGAGAGAAACATACGTGCCTTCTACCCCTGTAGCCTTTTTTGCAAATCCTTTACTGTTCCTTTTCCCTCCTACAAGCTCAGTCCCAGTCTCCCTTGTTCGAACCCATTCTCCTCCTTGTTCTCCTCCACCTCATATTCTTATGGAAGGTGCCAATCCCCCTGGTAATAGAATAGATGCCATAGTGGCTGCAAGATATTCCCCTCTGATCCTACCTTATCCCATGAACCCTCTCCCTACTGGAGATTACTTGACATATATGCCCGAGTTCACGGGGGAGGAAGACGTAACTGCAAAAGAGCACCTTGATTCCTTATAGAGTTATGTAGACAACCTGAACATTGAAAATGAAGATGTCTGGATGAGAGTCTTTGTCTAGAGACTCAATGGTGAGGTTAGGAAATGGTTCAAAGTTTTGACCCATGGATCTATTGTGGGTATTTAGGATTTAGATAATGCCTTCCTGAGACAGTGGGGGGATAAAAAATAATTCATGTATTACATGACAGAGTTTGGGTCCTTGAAGAAAAAGGAAGGGGAATCTGTCTCTGACTTCTCCAAAAGATTCAATAAAATGTACAACAAAATCCCTACAGATATTGAACCCACAAATTCCTCTGCTAAGATCTCCTATGATAGTGCTTTTGACCCTGATTTCTACCTCCTGTTGAGAGAGAGAAGAGCTACTTCCCTGGCTCAAATGCAAGATCCGGCCGTGGAAGTAGAATCTAATGTGTTGGCAGTTGATATACTCAGAAATAAAGTCGATATAGACAGAATAAAAGGAAGTTTTGAGGCCTCAAACTCCGGTTCCTTTGCACCTCAACCCCAAGTAGACAAGCTAACCAAACTTGTGAAATCCCTGTTTGCAGAGATGGAGAAGATGAAATTTGAAGGGAAGCAGACATACAGAGATCCACAAACTGTTGATAACAGAGGCAACTTCAGAAGGCCAAATAATAATGTTCCTCAAGTTATTCCAAGAGAACCTAGGAACAAATATAGAGATGGTCAGAAGATCTAGACTCTTCTTTAGAATAACTTGGTTGCTAATGAGGAAGGGGAGGAAATATATGAGCTTGATCCTGAAATCCATTGTTTTGGGGACACCTCCCCTTTTCCCCATTTTACTCAATCAGCATACGAGGATTCCCTCATGGACAACCATCTTAATGAGCTAAGTAAGTGAGACAAGGCTAGTAGAAACAAAAACAGATACAACCTCATATCCAAAAAGAAGGTTGGAGCGTCTAATGTTTGTGAGCAACCCGTAGGAGTAGAGATTCTTGATAAATATGTAGCCGACAAGAATAAAGGTAAGAAAATACAATCCCCCTCTCCTATGGTCCAGAATCCTATTCCTGAATCAAGAGAAATCCCAAAGCTCTCATCCTCTTTTAATTTCGAATATGAAATTCAAAAAATCAGAATTCTTGTACCCATTTCGGAGCAGGTCAAACACGAAGATTTTAAAAAGTCCCTCTCTAATATTTTGCAGCCCAAGCCTCCATGTCATCCCATAGACTCAATTAACCTCCAAGATGAAAAGCCAACAGTCATCCTAGGTCCTATGGTAGAAGACAAAGATGATTCATCCCCTCTCTTCTACATATCCCTGAATATACATGACAAGGTGTTGCACAACTATCTGATGGATTCTAGGGCCTCCCATAATCTCATTCCTAAAACTGTTATAGAGGAACTCAGGCTGGAAGTCACAAAGGCCTATCATGACTTGTATTCTTTCGATTCAAGGAGGGTACAATGTCTTGGGGTTATCAAAGATCTCGTCGTGACCTTGTTCCAGCTACGAATGAAGAGAGTGGTCATGGATATTGTGGTGGCCGATGTCCCTCCCAAGTTCAACATGTTATTGTCAAGATATTGGATTAGAAAACTTGGAGGAACATTGCATATAGATCTCACCTATGCTACCATTCCGGTCTTTGGAGGGGAACACAGAAGATTATACAGAGAAGATCAGCTGGCCTATATTGTCAGTGATGAAGCGGACCCCACCAATCACCCCATATTTTCCTTGGATGTTGATTTGGGATCCATCTTGTTGCAGCTCACCCACACCCGTGAGACTCCTCTTCAAATCAGAAAAAAAATTGTTTCCATTCATGAAGTACCTCCCCCAACTACTATTATATGGAAAATATTCTTTGATGGAGCTTCTTCTAGAGAAGGCGCTAATGCTGGGGTAATTTTTATTTCCCCTACTCTGGAAACTACATCTCTGTCATACAAATTAGAGTTTGAAGCTACCAATAATGTGGCAGAGTACAAAGCTCTTGTATTGGGTTTGAAGGCTGCAAAGGACATGGGAATCAAATACATTAATGTCTTTGGGGATGCTGAGTTGTTCATAAGGAAAGTCATAAATCTTTATCAAGACAAGCATCTAAGGTTGAGATCTTATAGTAATGAAGTGTGGGATTTAATAAATATTTTTTTTCTGGCTTTCAATATTTCATTCATTCCTAGAGAGGGGAATACTTTGTCCGCTTCTTTGGCTGTTTCGGCTGGTAATTTCAGGGTTCCCCTGCCACCAAAGCTCAAGTACAATATAGAAGTAAAGTATAGACCCTGTATACAAGACAACGTCAAGCATTGGAAGGTATTCAAGGATGATCTTGAGATAAGAAGACTCTTGGAGACAGTGGACAAGTTTTCTGCATTGCAAATAGACCAGGAACATGAACTTGAAAGTGGCTCCCATACTGATGTGATTTTAAAGAAAATTGCTAATCATCACATTGTGAAATTACCAAGTAATCACATTCTGAAGGGATTAGTCCCATTGGAGAGGATCTTTGACAATAATGATGTGGTAGTGAAAACTAAGAAGATGGTTGATGAGGCCGACATATCTGAATGTAACATTAGCATGGAGAAGGAGCCAAAGTTTGTCAAATTGTCCAGTAGTTTGACAAAGGAGCAGAGGACCGAGTATGTCAAGATTTTGAAGAAATTTGTTGATGTGTTCGCCTAGACATACAAAGATCTCAGAACATATGACACAGACATCATCGAGCATAAGATCCCATTGAAAGAAGAGGCTAAGCCATTTAGGCAGAAGTTAAGACAAATTAATCCTATGTTGTTGCCTATTATGGAGAAAGAAGTAAAGAAACTGTTGGATGCTCAAATCATTGTCCCATTGAGATATTCTAAATGGGTGGCCAATATGGTCCCAGTGAGGAAGAAAAGTGGAGAAATCAGACTCTGTTTCGATTTCACAAACTTGAACAGGAGCTCAAAGAAGGACAATTACCCCTTGCCAAAAATGGAACACATATTGCAAAGGGTAACTAGTGCATCAAGGATATCAATGATTGATGGCTTTTCAGGCTACAATCAGATATCAGTCCTGCCTGAGGACCAAGAAAAAAATTCTTTCACCATCCCTTCGGGTACATTCATGTATGTCAAAATGCCTTCTGGACTGATGAACGTGGGCGCAACCTTTCAGCGAGCCATGTATATCACCTTCATTGGAGAAAAGGAAAAGTTTGTGGTCATCTATCTGGATGACATTAGAATTTTCTCTAGATCTGATAAAGAGCATTGTGAGCATTTGAAAAGAGTTTTCCTGAAATGCAGAAAGTTCGGCCTTTCCCTGAATCCTAAGAAATCTCTTTTTGCCATGAAAGAGGGGAAGTTGTTGGGCCATATAGTGTCAGTCGAAGGGGTCAGAATCGATCCCAGCCACGTGGAAGCAATCCAATCTTTGTCACTTCCCATATCCAAGAAAGAAGTGCAATCCTTCCTAGGTAAAATTAATTTCTTGAGAAGATTTGTTTGTAGTTTTGCCGAATTAGTGAAGAATATCACAATAATTCCCAGAAAGGGAAATGAAGTTAAATGGACTACTCAGTCCAGGGAATCCTTCAACCAGATCAAGAGGGCACTGACTAAGATACCTGTACTCATCAGTCTGGATTATTCCAAGGATTTTTTGATCTTTTCATTTGCGTCCTCAGACACAGTGGAAGTTGTTTTACTACGGAAGAATGTCGAAGGACTGGAGTATCCTATCTCCTTTTTCAGTCGGGCATTGAGAGGTGCCGAAATCAAATATGATATCATGGATAAGCAGGCCTACTCTTTGGCTAAATTGATCAACGTTGTCAGAGTATATATCCTCCATTCAAATATCATTGCATATGTTCCTCCAGCTTCATTAAAGGAGATTTTCATTCAGTCGGACATAGATAGAAGGAGGAGTCGATGGATCGCCAAAATCCTCGAATTTGACCTGGAGATAAAGACCACCAAATTAGTCAAAGGTCAATGTTTAGCCAGACTACTGGATGAACCTAATCATGAAGCCTTGGGGAAAAGATTCATCGGCAAAAAATCAGAAAATCCACATGTTTAACCTTATGATACAAATGCTTAGAAGAACCCCCTGCTAGCAAAATGCTCTTGGTATGAGGATGTCATATATTATCTGCAAGAGTTACAACCACCTAATGGAATGCAGAGGAAAAAGGAAAGATATCTTAAACTCAAAGTAATTAAATATTCCCTTATTGAGTAGGTTTTGTATTGGAAAGACCCCCTGTGGGTACTACTGAGATGCTTAGACCCACAGGAAGCACAAAGGATTATGTCGGATTTTCATGATGACTCATGTGGGGGACACCACTTCTGGAAAAAAATGTCTCATAATATTCGCAGGGCTGGTTATTTCTGGCCCACTCTATTCATTGATGTTTGCACAAAAGTCTGAGCCTGTGCTAAATGTCAGAAATTCTCAGGAAAGCAACAACTAAAACCCCTGCCATTGAAACCTATGATTTCTTCAAGACCCTTCCAGCAGTGGGACCTAGACTTCATTGGAGAGATTCATCCTACGTCCAACAGACAACACATATGGATATTGACGGTCACAGATTACTTTACCAAATGGATAGAAGTTATCCCCACTAGGAGCTCGTCCCACAAGGTAATCATCAGTTTCCTAGAGGATATCATAGCAAGGTTTTGTTGTCCAAGCCGAATTGTCACTGACAATGCTGCGTCTTTTAGATATGATCCCTTGATCCAATTCTGTGAGGAATTCAGGATTTACCTGATCCACTCTACACCCTACTACCCGAAAGGCAATGGACTGGCAGAGTCTTCTAACAAATGCCTCATTAAAATCTTCAAAAGACGGTTAGAAGACAACAAAAGAGTGTGGGATTCAAAGCTCAAATTTTCTTTGCGGGATAATAGAGTGACAACAAAGAGGTCCTTGGGCATCTCCCCTTTCCAACATGTATATGGGACTAGAGCAATTTTCCCTTCTCAGTTAGCCCTGCCTGTGGCCAAGTTCTTCCAAGGCTGCCAGGAAGAATGATGCAGGAGCATCCGCAACATTCGCAATTCATCATATGAACCAGCGCGAGGAGGAAAAGAATTGTACAGCTGGACAAGCCAGCAAACCTTTTTTCTTTTGATTTTGAATTTCACCTTGGTATTGTTGCACCGCCGTTTACTAAAGGCATTCAAAGCCAGGCGCACTTGTATCATGTTACAGATAGGAAGGCAGTTAATACAATTAAGGCTGGTAGATAGAAAGTAGCTGTAGATTAGACAGTCACCTTTCGAGAGGGAAAACGGAGTATAGACACCCTCCCTTGTATCATTGTAGGGATGATTTTATTCACATTCACCATAGAGAAGAGCAGAGAACAGAGCAGAGAGCTTGTGAAGAAACTCCATGTACAGTTATTGAATTAATAGGAAGAGCTTTGATTCAATCCCATGGACGTGTTCGATCTCTGTGTGTTGTTGATATTGTGTCTTTGCATGTTTGCTTCATTTTATTCTTATCTGTTATATGCTTCTTATGTGATTGCCTATCAGGTTAGAAACCTGAGGGAATGAGTTTCAATTGTTTCTCTTCTTGAGCCAGTAGATTCCTGCATAGAGTGCAGTTGAATTCCTCCGCATAAGAGGGCGTCGAGGAGGCCGAGCAGCTGAACTTTTGTTCTCGTTTTCCCAGGGTAAGTTGGGATTGTTCAAGCTGTGCAGGTGAGTGCAGGTTGGATGGGAGTCTCAGTAGCAAGCCTGAGAAGGAAAAGGTCGAGACTGTTGCGAGCGTGAGCGCACAGGACCCGGAAGACTTCTTCACTGTTGGAAGTGGTTGAAGACCGAACGCAGGGAGCGCATTCGAGAAGTCTCTGAAGGAGTCAGAGAGAGACAAAGCGAAGGAGGGATAATTCCTCATAAGAGTCGAGGAACAGACTCAAGTGGAGCATGGACAGAACCCATCCTTAGAAGCAGAAGGAATTCTCAGAGAAGGAGAATCGACGGCTGGGAATCCCTGTAAAGTTTCGCGAAATCCCGAGGACCGTCAGATCGCGCAGGAGTTATGCGAGAGTTAACCCGTGAGTACAGGAAAAGAAGAACCAAGTCCATTGGACTTCGGGGTTTCGGCATTCGGGGATTGATAGGACGAGATTTTCACACCTCGTTAAATTCCCGAGTTGCTATTCACCGAATCGATCAGAGCCATTGATCGGAGGGAGGACACGTGGCGGAATATCTGGAGGAGTCGGGATTCGGAGTTTCGCAGGTTCTGTGACCTTGTGCATCAGGAGGCGTGAACTCCCGAATCGCGAAATCTCGATAGAACGAGAAGCAGACACGTGGCATCAGGGTTTCAACGTTCGGGGAATGGCGAGGTAGGATTTTATGCCCCGTGAAATCGCGAGTTGCGATTTCCTGAATTATCGGGAGCCATCAATCATTGGAGGGATAGGTGGCAGCAGATCCCGGATATCGGGGTTCGGCATTTCGGGAGTTTCGACACCAAGAGAAACTTGCACCACGGATTCGTGATCCGCTAAATCCCGAAGAGGACGTGGCAAGGTGGGTCCCCAAGACAAGTGGGGAACAGGTGGCCATACACCGGAGTTCACAGGTGGGAGGTTCAAGTCTGCACGTGCTATCGGAGGTCGGGGTTCGGGACTTTGTGGTGTCAAGGATTCATGACATCGCACACCCTGATTTCCCGATAGGGAAATTCCCGGATAAAAGCGGTTGACCGTTGACCATCGGGGATCGGGATTTTCTTCGTAGGACAATTGTGTTCGCATGAACCGCGAACTCCCGAGTCGCGATATCCCGATTTCCGAAGAGGAGAATAGCTGAAGGAGCCTATTGTGGGTAGTGGAGTCCCGAGGGAGTTGAAGAGTGTTGACTCTTCGGGCCCGTGAGAAACAGAAGGTCCTGGTGGAAGCTGCTTGCTCGGCGAGGGGCGAGTTGCGTTAGAGTGGTATCAGAGCCCGAATACTTTTGCTTCTGAAGCAGAGAGAGAGAAGAGATATAATGCCACCCAGGAGAGAAAGGAAGTCTCCTGATCGTGAGGACAGGGACGCGCGAAGAAGGGGTAGGCACGCAGGAAATCCAGCAGGGAATCCAGAGATGGAACGACAAATACGAGATCTCAGGGTGAGACTCGAAGATATGGAGGCCACCCAGAGGTGTGGAGCTGGTACAGCAGAGTTCAGCGATCCTGAGGTCGAAGAGGAAGCTGGACACGACCAAGAAGAGGTCACCGCAGAAGATGCCTCGACAGAGAGGTTGATAAAAGCCATTTCAAGGATGAGCTCGAAGACGAAGATGGATATTCCCGTCTATGAGGGAAATCTAAATGTAGAGGAGTGGTTGGATTGGATCCGAGCACTCAACACCTACTTCGATTATGAGGATATCGAAGAAGACAAGAAGGTAAGACATGCTGTCACCAAGCTGAAGGGACACGCAGTCTTATGGTGGGACAAGCTGCAAGCAGATAGACGTTCCAAAGGAAAACAGAAGATCAAGAGTTGGGATCGGATGATCGCCAAGATGAAGGCGAAGTTCATTCCGAGGGATTACCAGATCACACTGTTCAGGCGCATGCAGAACCTGAGACAGAAGTTGATGACGGTAAAGGAGTACACCGAAGAATTCTACAGGCTCAACATTCGAGCTGGTCATCGGGAGAGTGATGACGAAAAGGTGGCGAGATATCTGAATGGTCTCAGGTATGATATTCAGGATGAGTTGAGCATGGTTACTGTCCGCACAGTTGAGGATGCATACCAGATGGCTTTGAAAGCCAAAGAAAAGATGAACCACAAGCAGGGACAGCGAGGGCGAGGCAGAAGCCAGCCACGAGTTAAAGCTGTTGTTCAAGAGAGAACGCAAAAGTCCAAGGAGGATTGGAAAAATCCTCAAGGAAAAGCTAAAAGAGGCGGAACCTCACAACAGAGGCAGCAAAATTTTGAGCCAAGGAGACGCCAAACAGGTCAGCAAGGAGATTACGCTGATGCCAACACTTTTCCTCGTACCCGAGGTAGAGGAAGAGGCCGAGGAGGAGTTATCACGTGTTTTACATG
>ML840468.1:71603-88449 GCA_009831015.1 Picea engelmannii | reverse complement strand
CCAACCATAACCCCTTTCAAGTGGGCTTGGGATTCCATCCACTATGTCCCATTGACATAGCCATTCCATTTGTGGCTACTCAAGAAGATTCAGCTCATGTCCAGTCTGAGGCTAACAAGGCAAACATCTTCATTGAGCACATTAAACACATCCGCCAATAGGTTCATGACATCTTGGACAGAGCCAATGCTAAGTACAAGCAGCGACATGATCAACATCGGGTGCCACACAACTTCCAGGTGGGCGACAAAGTGTGGCCGCATTTGCAAAAGGAGTGCCTCACTGGACCCCACTGCAAGCTTTGTCCGCTCTGATATGGGTCGTACACCCTCACCAAGGTTGTAGGGGAAAATTTCGTTGAGCTTAGAATTCCACCATTCCTTGGTCTGTACCCAGCGTTCAATGTGGACCACCTTTGGCCCTACTTTCCACCTCTACTAGACACATCTGACATGGCAGAACAACTCACACCAACAGAGTTAAATCCAGGCTGCATGGAACAAGCCAGAACTGATCAAATCATGGATACACAGATCAATCACACCCGAAAACAAAGGATACCGCTATATCGAGTTGTCAAATCAGGCCAACTCCTTCACCAAGGCAAGTGGCTCACTAGGGACCAAGTTCAGCATAAGTTTCCTCATCTCATGGAGGAACTCAATGCAATGGGGACCATTTCTTCCTAAGGGGGGAAGAATGATCTAGGTGGATATTGGTGGCCACCCACCTTTTCCACTTGGACCCCCACCATTGCTTCTTTTAGTTTTTCAGTTTCCGCACAGTTTACTATTTTTAGCAGTTTTTCGGGTCCTGAACTTCCAGAGCCATTTTGAGGCCTTAAACGACGTTTTTGGGGAAAACGGGGAGCAACATGGATCGTAGATCGATGTTTCTAACCCAAAATTTGTAGTCCTTATATAGATCTTTCTAACGAGCTATGGAACGTTTCAAATAGAGATCGCATGCCAAAGTTACGTCGTCGAGAAGTTGATGTACCAACTTACCCAAACGGGACCCATAGTCTTGGCGTTTCATCTCCTAAGGTTAGGTCTTTGTATGTTTAGAGTTTTCCATTGTTTCTCAATAATAATAGGCCTTCGAGCCTCATTGTAACACAATTTAGAGGCTAGTAGACGCCACATCTCTTCTCAAAGATAAGCTACCAGCTCCCTAGCTAGTTTATTTCCATTTTGTCTGTAAGCATATTTCAGTCATTTGTTATTAATGAAATGAAGTCTTATTTCTGCTGCATCTCTACGTTTATGTGTATTTCTATATTTCATTTTGTTCCTACATAGATCTGGATCAACTGTGGACTACAACACATCTTTACGCAAATCGACCTAAACGCGCGACAATGGCGTTTGTCGGAATTGCTTAGCGAGTACGACTTTGAGATTACTTACATAAAAGGAACAGTGAACTAAGTGGTAGACACATTGAGTCGGAGACTGTGCATATTTTCGGTGCTACCTCTTCAAACGAATCTACGTGAAAAGATTCTAACCTTACAGTGTGACGATGACTGGTACAAAGAGGTCGAGTGTTATATCAGAGAAAACACAATGATGGTACCATGATTTGAAGGATTTTCATTTGACATCGATGGTTTATTGAGGTTTAAAAATCAGATCTACGTACCGCTAAATGACGAGTTGAGGATGTTGATCCTAGGCGAGGCTCATAGAGCAGTTTACATGGCTCACCCGGGAGTCACGAAGATGAGGGCAGACCTTAAACCCTTATTCTTCTGGAAGGGAATGAAGGCAGACATAGTCAACTATGTGGCCAGATGTCTAGAATGTTAGYAGGTAAAGGCTGAACATAGACACCCAGTAGGATTACTATAACCACACACTATTCCATAATCGAAATGCGAGGTTATTTCGATGGATTTTATTGTTGGATTGTCACTGACAACAAGGATACATGACTCGATTTTCATAGTAGTAGACACTCTGACGAAGAGTGCTCACTTTATTCCTGTGCATATGACGTATTAGGCACTTGACATAGATATATTTTTCATCAGTGAGATTGTGAGGCTGCATGGCATGCCTAAGATGATTATATCCGATCGAGGATCGGTGTTTACTGGACGATTTTGGACGATTTTCCAAGAGGCCTTGGGAAACCAACTTAACTTTAGTACTGTGTATCACCTGGAGACTAACGGGCAGACCGAAGGAAGGAACCAGACCTTAGAGGACATGTTGTGCATGTACGTGATGGACCAAAAAAAACGTTGGGAATAATTCTTGCCACTAGTGGAGCTCGCTTACAACAATAGATACCAGATCACCATTAAGATGGCGCCTTTCGAGTTTCTTTACAGGCAACCGTGTCAGATGCCTTTGATTTGGGATCAACTTGAGGATAGGGTCCTGGTAGGACCAAAAGTGATCCAAGAAATGGAAGAGAAAATGAAAACAATAAGACAAAGGATTAAAGAAGGCAGGATCGATAGAAGGGTTATGTCGATGCACACCGTGTCGACCATAGTTACGAGGTCGGTGATCGAATCTTCTTGCGGGTTAAACCGCATAAAAGTTCGATCAAGTTTGGGAAGGGAGATAAACTCTCTCCTAGGTTCATGGGACCTTTCGATATTGTGGAGAGAAAGAGGCCTGTGGCCTATCGATTAGCCTTGCCTGATTCTTTGAGGCATATGCACGACATTTTTCACGTATTTGTTTTGAGACATTATATTAGTGATCCTACACATGTTATTGACATGAGTTCCTTGGAGGTATCAGACAAGAGGGCGCTCATAGTTGAACCAAACCACATCTTGGATCATCACGTTTGATAGCTACGACGTCGAGCAATAGAGCAGGTCAAGGCCTAGTGGGACAATTATAGTCTGCACTCGGCGACCTAGGAGGACACATATGATATGGGCTAGCAGTTTCCATTTTTGTTTGATAGATAGACATATAATACTATGATACACTTTATTTTGACATATATACTGTCAAATTTTGGGATGAGGTTTGGACCAAGAGGGGGTGTATGTAACATCTCGCTCTGGTGCACTGAGCGAACTTACTCTTTGAGGACACTTGCTCGCAAGTGATCCGGATTATTATGCTATTAAAACTTTTGATTTCGATTATGAGGAATTATGGGATGATGACATGTTGTTTTACCGCCTTGACATAGACAGGTGTTATTGACTCGGTTTTACTGAGTGTGTACGATTTTGGACGTTGAGGATGCATAGGCATCGATGGAACCCCTTGGACTCTGGATTAAGTCAGGGAGTGTACCATTGGGGTTTGATTGTTTTATTGTGATATTAGTTCATCTGATTAGATGATATGATATGGATATGTTCTAACATGATTTGTCGATGATGCAGGTTGACGATAGCTTGCCAACCAGACTCACATGTGGAGTAAAGGGGTCATGCATGACTACTATAGATGTTGAGGGAGAGGTGTGGACAACAGCCTTGCCACAGCCTACTAGCACTCTCGCCATGGCTCGAACTATAGGCTAACATTTACCTAGTTCGAGAGGACCCACGATGTCGTGAGGGCAGACTGCGACAGTCGCTCACGATGATTCTAAGGGTGGTGCAATAAGGCAGGGGCCTTATTCCTTAGAGGCCCTTAGTCTCCCACAAGTTCACCTGGTGGAGTATTGTCTCCAGGGGTTTTTTATGTCTACCAAGTTATTCAAGAGGCGAGTGACACCCTTGGAGCACATGGTGCATCCTGAAGGGCACATCGCGCAATAAAAATGGAAAGAGGTGAGTGGCACCCTTGGAGCATGTAGTGCATCTTGAAGGGCACATTGCACAAGAAAAAAGGAAAGAGGCGAGTGGCACCCTTGGATCACATAGTGCGTCCTGAAGCGCACATCGCGCAAGGGAACAAATGAGGTGAGTGGCACCCTTGGAGCACCTAGTGTGTCTTGAAGGACACGTCGCGTTGTTTTGATAAATGAATGAACCTAGACGGCCTTAGGATGAACAATGTAATAAGAATTTTTAAAAACTTTTTCCCTAATAAAATGTCGCCCATCACGAAAATTAAGGTCTAGGTCTAAATCATGCTAGTGGTAAAATTTTATCCTTTTTATTAAAAGAATTTTGATATATATAAATACATATATATATATATATATATAATAAAATTTAAAAACAAAATAAATAAAGAGTATGATCTTCGTTAAATCTTGTAACACGGAGGGAGTAAGAAATTTAATTTATTCAAGAAAAAAAAAATATGTTGGAATAAAAAATAAAAATAAATAATAATTGTTTTATCTTTTTGATAATTTAAAATATACTAATTTAATGAGAAAAGGGAAAAAGGGTCAATTTCCACACCTGCCTTTTTGAGTTCTAATTAAAAAGGGGAAATAGGGAAAATCTAAAATATTAGGAAACTAGGAAAAGAGGTAAACATAAAAAGGGAAAAAGGGAACATAAGGGAAAAAGCGGAAAGTCAAACATAGTAAAGTATCTACCATTTAAGAGCTTTCTAATTTAAACTGAACTAGCAATTTAATGGTGGGGAAAGTCATTAAAATATGTAAGAGAATTTGGGGACACCTAGGAGTGATTCTAGGAGTAAGTCTAGGTGGGTGAGGGAAATAAAGATAATTAATTAATTAAAGAAACTAATTTATGGAGGAATGAAGGGGATGGGTGACACTTGTATGGGGAGGAATTTTTAGGAATTGAATACTCGCAGAACACCCCATTCATCAAACTCATAAATACCCCTGCGGTGTTTGTCAGTCCAAACGGTAATACAATAAACTTGTAATGTCCAAACCTCGTCTTAAAGGCGGTCTTAGGGACGTCATCTTCCTTAATCCATAACTAGTGATACCCTGATCGCAAATCGGTCTTTGAGAACCCGTCACGCACTTCATTTGATCAAACATATCATCAATCCTCGACAACGGATATTGATTCTTGAACGTGGCCTTGTTCAATTGACGATAGTCAATGCAGAGCCTCCATGACCCATCCTTCTTTCATATGAAAATAACAGGTGCACCCCACGGTGACACACTAGGACGTATCAGTCTCAGGTCCAGCAACTCCTTCAGTTGCATTCTCAACTCCTGTAATTTTGGGGTTGACATCCGATAAGGCATTCTAGCTATTGGTTTTGTTCCCAATTTTAGGTCTATAGTAAACTCCAATTCCCTCTTCGGCGGCATCCCAGGTAACTCCTCTGGAAATACAGTTGCAAACTCTCTCACCACCGGAAGGTTTTCTAAACTTTCCGCTAATCCCTTCTCGTTTAACAAAAGGATCGCATAAATCTTGCACCCCTTGCGCATGCTCTTCTGTAGCTATAAGGAACAGATGAACCTCAAGGAAACTCCCTGGTTCCATCCTTCAATCACACGTCTTTGTCCCTTGTCATCAACCAAGTTCAACTGTTTTGTCTTACAGTTGAATATCGCCTCATGCGATTCCAACCAATCCATACCAATTACAACATCATAAGATCCTAAGATCGTGACGTACAGGTTGGCCCTTGTGACAAACTCTCCCAGGTTAAGGATATAGCCCGTAACCTTTCCTCCAACCTTTTGTTTGGCTCTCAAGGCCATTTCTACGAAGTTAAACTTATCTTGTTCGATTGCCTTTACCTTAATCCTTTTTAGCACTGCACCGAAAATGAAACTCTTGGTAGCACTGGGATCTATCAAAATACTAAGGGTCTGGTCAGCGATGGTACCTATCGTCTCGAGCACAGTTGACTAATTCTCTGCCTGGTGTTTCTTCACCACTACATGAATCCAATGGGCCTTGCCCATATCTCCCACAGTAGTGGGTCTAGTTGATCTGGATGCTCTTGTCCTCTCCACTGGGTAGTCGTGCTGGTAGTGTGGCTCCCCACATGTCCAACACCCATTCTTTGGCCTAGTAGTCCTGGTACCTGAAGTAGAAGGTGACAGCCCTCTGGCTTGGAATCCTGGTTTGTTCTGCTGAACAGGCCTAAACTGCTACTGTTGTGGTTGACACTGTTGTTGATGTTGTGGTCCCCGATAAGGTGTCTGTTGTTGAGGCGTCAGTCGTCGAGGTGTAGTGAAAGTGTATCCCCTTTGGAAGCCACGATATCCTGGCGTATGTTTGGTTGGTGTCTAATTCTACTGTGCTCCAGAAGACACTTGCCCTACTGGTCTCGCTGGAGTCTTGGTCTGACCCCCACTGATAAGCTCCTCCTCTTCTATAAGGGCCTTCTGGATGACATCATGCAAGGTTTGAGGCATCAAAATCTTGACCTTTGCATGTATGTTGTCATTAAGGCCGAACACGAACCTGTTGACCTTAAGTTTCTCAGTGTTAAGGTGTAGAGCATACCAGAGCAGCTCCATAAAACAGGCCTTGTACTCTAGCACCATATGACCACCCTGTCATAAGGTGTTGAACTCATTGAGCTAACACTCAATGAATTCCTATGAAAGGTACCTCTCTCGGAACTGTTCCTCGAACAGTTCCCATGACACATCTTCGATGCCCACATTCAGCTACAGTAGGAGCATATTCCACCATAGAAGAGTGCTTCCTTTTAGTTGGAAGACCACTATGTGTACCTTGATGTTGGAGGTATAATCGCGAAGGGAAAAGCACATCGCCCAATTCTCCAACCATTCCTTAGCGGCTGCATTGTCCAGGGCACCAAAGAACTTGGGAAATTTGACCTTCTCGAGTTCACGGTGAATGCTACCAGTACCGACCAGAGCACACGATGGAACCTTAGGGGGTGTCGGCACCCTGGCCTCATGAAGCAGACCTATCGGCCCTCGGGTCGAGATCCGCTCACAGGATCGTTCGGATTCTCCTTTGAGACGGATTGGCTCTTTCGGATTCGCTACTGGAATCTATTTTCAAATTCATCCATGGGTCCTTCGGGAATCTCCCCTATGCGAACAGCACTAGGCACGAGCTCCTTTCTCTCTAAGCGACCAAAGCGCTATGACCAAGGCCCAATTCCAAGGGCGCTTGTCGCAACTCGCAACTCACGAGTTTTTGAGTTGAAACTCCAACTCTTCCTCCTCCAATTCTGTGATACCCAAAATACTGATACGGGTATGGGTATCCTCTGTCATCTCCTTCCCTGCACGACCACCAGCTAGGCTAAGCGCTGGCACCTCTCACCTCTCTCACCTTCACGAGTTCAAAGGTCGAAACCTCGTGCTCTTACTTCATGAATTTTCGATAAGCGAGAAGTCAACGGAGTATTGACTTTGTTCCTCCTAGCGACACATGTTCGCCTGTCTGTCACATGGCCCCCACCTTCATGGTTCCATCATGTATTTCCTCCGTGCCTCGGCTCTCAGCACTTCATGACTTTTGATATCGAAAACAAATCCTTTCAACTTCCGAACCCCTGAATGCATGAAATGTGATGGGGTTCCTAATCCAACGGTCCTCCTGTGACCTGGATCCGACAACTATCCTCGATCCTCGCCAATTCATGACTTTGTGACTCAGAGCACCCAACTCTTGAGCTCTCACCTGGAGAACCCCCGAGTTCACGAGATCCTTCGATCTGTGCCACTTTTCCTCCTCCTAACGGACGGCTACAATTCTCTCACGACTTTGCTACTCGTGACTTCGGGACTTTCGGGACAAATGTCTCGACCTCTCATCCTCTGATATTCCAAAATGCTGAAATTCTGACACGTCATCAACGCGGGTCCCACGAGGAATCCGGATGCTATACTCTCGGTTCTCTGACTCATGAAACCCCGAAATGGTCAACAAAGGTCTGACCTCTGTGTCGGCGAGTGTGCCACCTTTACACTCTCAGATTGACAGTCCTTATTTTCTTCGCAGCATCGTCACTCGCGAAGTTAAAAAAAAATTCTCTTTCTGACCTCTGATGTCTGAATCCCTGATAAGGGTGATCTCGTGACATGTGTCCTTTCAATCGCACTACTCATACTCTTTCACTATTTCACAGCTTCTCCTTTCGTGACCTCACGAATAATTATGCAAAGGTTTCGACTCTTCAACTCATGAAACCCCGCAATGCGATTTACGTGAGTGATCCAACGACTCTCGGAACTTCGTGATTTCTCCACGGAGAATTCCGACCGTTCAATTCCTCCTTGACGATTTTCTGGGAAATGAGCAAAGTGTTCCCTTATGGAACTTGTCCTCTTACAAACCAATGTCGCTACGCCTCCTTTCAACACTTTAAGGAACTAATTCTTCTTGGGGTTCTCTTCGTTGACTTCGAAGATCCTATCCCTCTGGAACTTGGTTGAAAAATCCTCAAGTCCTTTGGGGAAAATTCCAGCGTGCACTCCTTGCGGAAATTCTTCAAACACTTCCAAGTATTTGAGCCTCTTCAACTCTACACACTCCCTGTGACAACAGTCTTCCAACAGTTTTGCTCAGGTTGCAAACACTTAGACTTCACTCAGCCTGCGCACTCCTTACATGGCTCATGTGCTTGACTTGCACTTCTGCAAGAATGAGAAAAATGATATCCCTCCTGAGCTTGCAGAGATGAACTCTGAGTCCTGTCAACGCACACCTTGCGGACAATTTCACTGCACTCCTTGCAGGAAAACTCTTGCTCAAACAGAGAAACAATTGAAACTCATTCTTTACTCTCCCTCTCTTCAGATTTCAGACATTTAACATGAAATCATACATTCACGCATCAAAGCAAATGCATAACAGAGAGTAAACAAGCATGAGCATAACATTCAATCATGCATACGTAGAAAGTATTTGAACGCCATGAGTCTGAATCAAGCTTCATATATTAATCTTAGAACTTCTGTACATGGGTTCTTCTACATAGTTTTCTTCTTCTGCTCTCCTATGGTCTCTTCTCATAATAATCTTACAACTATACAATGAGGGTGTCTATATCTCGTTTCCCTCCTCACTCTAAACTGTCTAATCTAACAATTCAAAGCTACCTACTTACATTTACCAGCATAAATGCCTCTTAGTCATTTAGACGAGAGCGGGATGCTCAAGGTCTGATTACAATCTACAAGTACGCCATTTCTTAATTGTTTCATTTACATTTGGCGTATTGAACTTCAAAACATTTCAAATAATTTATCATGTGCCAAAATGTGTTGCCACTTGCCCCACGCCCGCTTGTTGTTGGCGATGCTCTTGCATCGTACTCCCTCGCTTGAAAATTTTCATGGGCTCCTATCCATGAGCTCTCGCATGGTCTATCCATGCTTCTGGATCTCTACTTCATACTCCCAGCTGGAATCTTCAAATGGATGTCCCTTCCACTTGACCAAGTATTCAAAATATTCCTTTCTCTTGGTCCTCTTACTAACTCTTTTGTCTAGTATTCTTTCCATCTGTGGCTTCTCTGCAATTGGCATATGTTTTGTCCAATGAACCTCTGGTTGTTCATCACTTGTTTCGGATTCCTCAACTTTGTATGGGTACAAATCTGAGACATTGAATATCAGAGAAATTTTGATCCCATCGGGTAATTCAATATCATAAGCATTTTCCCCAAATTTCTTCAAGACCTTACATGGTCCGATCTTCTTCATATTCAGTTTGTTATATGCCCCCTTCAGGAACCTTTCCTTTCTCAGATGTGCCAAAATCAAATCACCAACCTCAAATTGAATTTGTCTCCTGTGTTGATCTGCTCTGCACTTATACTCTTGGCTCGAGTTCTGCAATCGCTCCTTCACCTGGTTGTGAAGTTCCTTCATCGCTTCTGCGAAATCTTCAGCACTAGCACTCCTAGTTGCATTATGTTCTGAATATCTCAGTTCAGATAATCCTCTTGGTTGCATCCCATAAACAATATGGAATGGACTTTTCCCTGTGCTTCTGTTTAGTGAGTTGTTATATGAAAATTGTGCATGTG
The DNA here is from genome assembly GCA_009831015.1 of Picea engelmannii. Taxonomy (NCBI): domain Eukaryota; kingdom Viridiplantae; phylum Streptophyta; class Pinopsida; order Pinales; family Pinaceae; genus Picea; species Picea engelmannii. The sequence continues at coordinate 78,601 of ML840468.1, read as the reverse complement.
GCAGAATATTGTCCCACTGATTGTGGTGTTCTGTCACCAAGATCCTCAGCAAGTCTCCCAAACTTTTGTTCACAAATTTTGTCTATCCATTCGTCTGAGGATGATAAGATGAACTGAATGACAAGTTTGTTCCCATCTTTTTCCATAAGGTTCTCCAGAAGTGTCCCATGAACTTGGTGTCTCGATCCGAAACTATGCTCCTCGGTAGGCCGTGAAGTCAAATGATTTCTTTGAAAAACAAATTCGCAATGTGAGTTGCATCACTAGTTTTATGACACGGTATGAAGTGTGCCATCTTAGAAAATCTATCTACCACTACAAAGATTGAGTCAAAACCTCTTTGTGTTCTTGGCAGCCCTAATATGAAGTCCATGCTGACTGCATCCCACGACCTATCAGGTATGGGTAATGGTTGATAAAAGCCTGCATTCTGCCTCTTCCCTTTTGAATGCTGACAAATTCTGCATTTGTCCACGAATCTTTTGACATCTGCTCTCATTCCTGGCCAAAAATATGACTCATTTTGAGAATGTCTTGTCATGACCGAAATGCTCGGCCAATCCTCCACTATGTTTCTCCTTCAGAAAATTCTCCCTCATGGAGCATTTTGGAATACAAATTTGATTACCCTTAAATAGTAATCCTTCCTGGATCATGTATTATGTCCATTAACTTCTGTCCTTGAGAATTGGATTCTCAGCTGCTTCATACACCTCCTTAAAATCTAGATCATCTCTGTACATGTCCCTGAGATCATCAAAACCCATTTTTTTGACTCTGAACTCCTGCAACAGCAAACATTTCCTGCTCAAAGCATCAACAACTTTGTTAGCAGTTCCAAAAATATGCTTAGTTACAAAAGTAAAGTTCTGCATGTATTCAACCCATTTAACATGTCTTTGATTCAACTTCTCCTATTGAGTCACAAATTTCAAAGCATGATTGTCACTGTATAAGACAAACTCCTTAGGGATTAAGTAATGCCTCCATTTCTTCAATCCCTAAATAATATCATAGAACTCCTTGTCATACGTGGAGTATTTCACTTTCGCCTCGTTCAGCTTCTCACTGAAGTATGCTATCGGTTTGTCTTCTTGGCTCAAGACTGGCCCTATTGCAAATCCACTTGCATCACATTTTACTTGAAATGCCTTTTTGAAATCAGGCAACACCAAAATTGGTTGTTCCGTGATTTTCCTTTTCAACAAATTGAAGCTTTTCTCAGCCTCTTCTGTCCAGTGAAAAGACTTATGTCTTTTCTTCACTGTGTCCATCATTGGTGCACTAATTCCACTGAAATTCCTGATGAAATTCCAGTAGAAACTAGCCAATCCATGAAAACTTTGAACCTCAAATATACTCTTCGATGATGGCCAATTCTTAATTACCTCCACCTTATCTGGATCCATCCTCAACTTATCTGCAGAAATAACAAAACCCAAATAAATGAGTTATGTCTTCATGAATGAAGATTTCTTCATATTTATCAACAACTTCTCTTGTTGTAGCCTTTTCATCACTGTAGCCAAATGTTTCAGATTCTCTGCCTCTATTTTACTGAAAAATCAGTATGTCATCCAGATACACAATGACAAATTTTCTGATGAAATCCTTTAGGACTTCGTTCATCAACCTCATGAAAGTACTTGGTGCATTCATTAAGCCAAACAACATAACAAGCCATTCATACAACCCTTCGTTAGTCTTGAAGGTTGTCTTCCATTCATCACCTTCTCTCATACAATTCTGATGATATCCATTTTTCAAATCAATCTTTGAAAAAAAAATTGCTCCACTGAAGCAATCCATCAAATCATCCATCCTTGGCAATGGAAATATGTACCTGATGTTTATCTTGTTGATTGCCCTCGAGTTAGTACACATCCCCCAGCCTCCGTCTTTCTTCGGACTAAGCACAGTTGGAACAACACATGGACCTGCCTTTTGACTTCTTCATTCTCCTACGGCGTGAATCTATACACTGCTTTATTTGGTAAACTAGCTCTAGGTATGAGATCAATATGATGACTCACACTTCTTATCAGTGGCAATGAATGAGGTAGTTCATCGACTACTATGTCATCAAACTCTTCCAACAGTTTCTGAACCTCTTCCGGTAAATCATCTACCCTTGTGGTAGTTAAAACAATTTTAGGCTTCCTGACCACAATGAATTGTGGTTCCTCCTTCTTATTAACCTCTGTAAGAAGCTCCTTCCCACTCATGGGAAGTACAGTGTTGCTTACTTCAGGTTTTACTTCTTTGTCCTTAATCGAAAACAACATGTGAGTTCTCCCATTCTTCTCTAGGGTGTATGTGTTCTTCCTCCCATCATGAATCACATTTCTGTCATATTGCCACGGTCTACCCTCAATAGATGACAAACATCCATGGGAATGACATCATAGAGTATTTCATCTTTATACCGTCCTATTTTAAACTCAACTAAACATTGTTTAGTGACATTTACCTGATGTCCTTTTTGTAGCCACGAAACTCTATATGGGCTTGGATGTTCAATAGTCTCCAACTCCATATTTTCTACCATCTTTGTAGAAACGAGATTGTTTGTGCTACCATTGTCCACGATGACTTTGCATACCCTATCCTTGGTTTTGCAAGCAGCCTGAAAAACATTGTTTCTTTGCACTGGATTCTCCACCTCCTTCTCTGGCATTAAGAGAATTTTTCGCATCATCAACGATCTTTCACCTTTAGCATCTTCTACCTCAACATTCCTTCTTTGTGCTTCGAAAAAGTGAGTTTCACCACCTTCTTTCTTTTTATCTGGACATTCATAAGACTTGTGTCCATTCTTTCCACATGTGAAGCATTTCACTACTCCACCTCTTCCTCTTCCTCTACGTCTGGTACGAGGAACAATGTTTCCATCAGCATATTGACCTCTCTGTTCGGTATGCTTCCCTCTCTGTGAACTTCCACCTCTCTCAATTTCAGTCTGAGGTTTCTTCCATTCTTTTTTTGGTTTATGGTTCCTATCCTGGGAAACTGATTTGCCTCTGGGCTGACTTCTGCCTCAGCCTCTTTGACCTTGTTTTCGGCTCAGCTTCTCTTCATCTTTTAGAGCCATATGGTAATCATCTTCCACCATTCGGATGGTCATCATGCTCATCTCATCCTAAATGTCGTATCTCAGACCATTCATGTATCTAGCAACTTTTTCATCATCACTTTCGCGATGACCTGCCCTGATGTTCAACCTATAGAATTCTTCAGTATATTCCTTCACTGTCATCAGTTTCTGTCTCAAATTATGCATCCTTCGAAACAAAGTAATCTGGTAATCCCTGGGAATAAATTTCACCTTCATCTTCAAGATCATCCTATCCCAAATCTTGATTTTCTGCTTGCCTTTGCAGCGTTTGTCAGCTTGTAGTTCATCCCACCATAATGATGCATGTCCTTTCAATCTGGTGACAAGATGTTTGACCTTTTTGTCATCCTCGACATCTTCATAGTCAAAATATGTGTCTAGAGCTCTAATCCAGTCTATAAGCTCTTCCGCATCCAAGTTTCCTTCATATACTGGAATATCCATTTTTGCCTTAGCACCCATTCTTGCAACATCCCTAAGTAAGCATTCATTTGCTGCATCCTCTGCCTTGACTTCTTCTCCTTCATGTCCAGCTTCATCTTCACTTTTGGAATCAATGACATCTCCAGCACCAGCTGTGCACCTCTGTTTTGTCTCCATATCCTCGAGTCTAGCATGAATGTCATGCATCTCTCTCTCCATGGTTAGATTTGGCACCTGCCTACCCCTTCCTCTTGGAATTTCCCTTTCCTATACTGGATCGGGTGTTTGTATGTCTCTTATTCTTGGCGGCATGGATGAGATTTTCTTTCTTTCTTTCCCTGTCTAAAATATACAAACAAATTCAAGATCCAATACCACACTGACGCAAACCTATCAGCCCTCGGCTAAGATCTGCTCACAGGATCGTTCGGATTCTCCTTTCAGCCAGATTGGCTCTTTCAGATTCGCTGCTGGAATCTCTTTTCGAATTGATCCACGGGTCCTTTGGGAAGCTCCCCTGTGCAAACAGCACTAGGCACGAGCTCCTTTCTCCCCAAGCGACCACAATGCTATGACCAAGGCCCAATTCCAAGGGCGCTTGTCGCAACTCGCAACTCGCGAGTTCGTGAGTTGAAACTCCAACTCTTCCTCCTCCAATTCTGTGATACCCAAAATGTCGATACAGGTATGCATATCCTCTGTCAGCTCCTTCCTTGTGTGACCACCAGCTAGGCTAGGCGCTAGCACCTCTCGCCTCTCGCAGCTTTGCGAGTTCAAAGGTCGAACCCTCGTGCTCTTACTTCATGAATTTCCGATAAGCAAGAAGTCAACGGAGTGTTGAATCCCTTCCTCCTAGCGACACGTGTCTGCCTGTCTGTCACATGGACCCCACCTTCATGGTTCTGCTATGTATTTCCTCTGTGACTTGACTCTCAGCACTTTGTGACTTCTGATGTCAAAAACAACCCCTTTCAACTTTCGAACCCCCGAATGCGCAAAATGCGATGGGGTTCCTGATCCAATGGTCCTCTTGTGACCTGGATCTAATGGTTATCCTCGCTCCTCACCAATTCGTGACTTCATGACTCGGAGCACCCAACTCTTGAGTTCTCACCTGGAAAACCCCCAAGTTTGCGAGATCCTTCGATCTTTGCCACCTATCCTCCTCCTAACGGATGGTTGCGATTCTCTAGTGACTTCGCTACTTACAACTTCGGGACTTTCGAGACAAAAGTCTATACCTCTCGTCCTCTGATATGTCAAAATGTCGAAACTCTGACACATCGTCAATGCGGGTCCCAGAAGGAACTTCCCACCTTTTGAGTTTCATACTTCGCGACTTCGCGAATCCAGATGCTAAACTCTCGGTTCTCCAACTCACGAAACCCTGAAATGGTCAACAAAGGTCTGACCTCCGTGTCGGCGAGTGTGCCACCTGTCCACTCTCAGATGGACGGTCTTGATATTCTTCGTAGCTTCGCCACTCGCGAAGTTAAAAAAAACTTCTCTTTCTGACCTCCGATCTCAGAATCCCCGATAAGGGTGATCTCGCGACACGTGTCCTTTCAATCGGATGGCTCAGACTCTTTCGCTATTTCCTGACTTCATCTTTCGCGACCTTGTGAATATTTATGCAAAGGTTTCGACCCTTCAACTCATGAAACCCTGAAATGTGATTTACATGGGTGATCCAACGGCTCTCAGAACTTCACGAATTCTCCACAGAGAATTTCGACCCTTCAATTCCTCCTTGACGATTTTCTGTGAAATGAGCAAAGTGTTCCCTTACGAAACTTGTCCTCCTGCAAACCAATGTTGCTACGCCTCCTTTCAACACTTTAAGGCACTAATTCTTCTTGGGGTTCTCTTCGTCGACTTCGAAGATCCTATCCCTCTGGAACTTGGTTGAAAAATCCTCAAGTCCTTTGGGGAAAATTCAGGCGTGGACTCCTTGGGGAAATTCTTCAAACACTTCCAATTATTTGAGCCTCTTCAACTCTGCGCACTCCCTACAACAGTAGTCTTCAAACAGTTTTTCTCAGGTGGAAAACACTGAGACTTCACTCAACCTTCGCACTCCTTGCACGGATCCTGTGCTTGACTTGCACTTCTGCGAGAATGAGAACAATGCTATCTCTCCTGAGCTTGCAGAGATGAAATCTGACTTCTGTCAATGCACACCTTGTGGAAAATTTCATTGCACTCCTTGCAGGAAAACTCTTTCTCAGACAGAGAAACAATTGAAATTCATTCATTACTCTCCCTTTCTTCAGATTTCAGACATTTAACATGAAATCATACATTCACGCATCAAAGAAAATGCATAATAGAGAGTAAACACGCATGAGCATAACATTCAATCATGCATACATAGAAAGTATTTGAACACCATGAGTATGAATCAAGCTTCATATATTAATCTCAGAACTTCTGTACATGGGTTCTTCTACACAGTTTTATGCTTTGCTCTCCTATGCTCTCTTCTCATAATAATCCTACAACTATACAATGAGGGTGTCTATATCTCGTTTCCCTCCTCGCTCTAAACTGTCTAATCTAAGATTTCAAAGCTACCTACTTACATTTACTAGAATTAATGCCTCTTAGTCCTTCAGACTAGAGAAGGACGCTCAAGGTCTGATTACAATCTACAAGTACGTCATTTCTTAATTGTTTCATTTACATTTTGTGTATCGAACTTCAAAACATTTCAAATAATTTATCATGTGCCAAAATGTGTTGGCGATTGCCCCACGCTCACTTGTTGTTGGTGATGCTCCTGCATCACCTCATCTATGTCCAAACAGTTGATCAGTGCCTCAGACATGCGCTGAAAATATATCATCATTCCAACCACATCACCAACTACTATCTGCTCCTGCCTGACAACCTGTTCATCTCCCTAGGGGTTATACCCCTTAGGCATGGATGCTACTGGAGGTGTCGCGCCTCCTCCCCTAGCACCTCGTCGTCTTCCTCTGTGGCATCCTCCAACCATGATTACCTGCACAAGTACAAGTCAACTCAATTAACAACATTATAATCAAATCATATGAACAAAATCTGTAGCGATCCCAAGTCGCAAGTTGAACCCGCTCTGATACCATATGTAACGAACCTCCCATTTTGTTACGAAAACAAGCCTCAAATAACAAGTGCAATTTTTTTTGTGTGTGTGTGTGTATGTAGGAAGGTAATAATGACATTATACTCAACATCACAACATGACGACAAACACAGCACATGCAAATCATGCCACAACAAAAATAATGACCTAACATAAAAGCACATCAAGCACCTGAAAGAAATGTACGACATTCAACCGACGAAGAATAAGAATGACTACCCACCCGTCCTACCCTGCAATGGTTAGGACCTCCAGGACATATAATCAATGCTCAAGCCTAGGTTTCCATCGATTTTGACCATTTAAGGTCTCAAGGATGGCGACTATTCTGAG
>ML840468.1:55604-68122 GCA_009831015.1 Picea engelmannii | reverse complement strand
GTCGGAAGGTCCACGTCAACATAGGATCTTTCCTTTACCACTGGCCCAAAGAAATCTAAACAGCTCTTCTATTTCCCTATCGGGAAATCTGCACCCACAACAAACTCTCACGGGATCCCCTCTTTACACTCGGGAGATCGGACTTCGTGACTTCACGAATCCAGTGATCAAGCGTTGGTCTCTCGAATCCCCGAAACCTGATACAGTCAACGCTGACCTTTCCTTTTCCCTTTCAGGACTTTCCCTGTCGCGATTTTGGCGATCGCAATGTCGATAAACTTGTCTCCCTGACTCCCGAATCCCGATTTTCCGAAACTCCGATACACTCGTGAGCTTTGACTTTTCAATGCCACTTCACCTCTGTCGGGATTTCGAACTTCACAATATCGTGAATGCTGATGCAATGTTTTCAAAACTTCACCCCACGAATCTCCGAAACGGTGTGCCATCTGTCCACTCGCTGACTCTTATGCCCCCACACAATTCCTTTAGCCTTCGAGATTTCGCGTTTCATGATTTCGCGATTCCCATTGCAACATTTACGGGACTTCAACCTATGAAACCCCGATATGGAATTCCATGTGTAAATCTGACGATCCTTGTGGCTCGAACCTACGGTCCTGCCCCTCCTGAGCTTAGAACCTTTAGGGAATACTCGTTGTATCTCCCCTGTTCCTCCGCAAGATCTGACGGCTCACGGAAATTCGTGAATTCTCCTCAGAGAATTTCGACCGTCCGTCTATTTTTCTGAGATCTTGTCCTCCTGCGACCAAAACTTACGATGCCTTCCTAATTCTTCTAGGTACAACTTCTGTGCAACCCATTCCGCGGTTATAAGTCTTTATGCTACCTGAGATTTCTTATAACTCTGATTCTTTGAGAAGTCTCTTGCGCGCACTCCTTGCGGCAACCTTCAGACACTTCCAAGTGTTGAATTTCCTTCGACCCTATGCACACCTGCAGCAGTAGTCTCCCAATGCTTCACTCAGGTCCACAACCCTGAGACTTCACTCGGCCTGTGCACTCTTTTCACGGCTCCTGTGCTCAACTGTACTTCTGCGTGAATGAGAACAAAAGTTAAACTACCTGAGTCATTTGTCAACGCACTCCTTGCGGACACTTCAACTGCACTCCTTGCAGGAACTCTTGCTCAGGTAGAGAAACAATTGAAACTCATTCCTTTTCCCTTTCCTCTCAGATTTCAAACATTCAACAAGAAATCATTCATACATAGCATAAAAGCAATTGCATGACAGAAAGAATAAAGCATTCAACAGCATAACATTCAAAGATTCATACACAGAGAATATATGACCACCATGAGTCTGAATCACAACTTTCTTTGTATTTATTCAGAACTTTTGTACATGGAGTCTGCTACACAGCTATCTGCTTCTCCTCTATGCTCTCCTCAATTATGTTACAATATGAAATGAGGGTGTCTATATCTTGTTTCCCTCTTGCGCTCTAAAACTATCTAATCTACACATTCAATTCTACCTACTTACATTAACTACTTTAAATGCCTTCTACCTACTAAGGACGAGAGAAAATCGCTCAAGGTCCATTACATTTTACAAGTGCACTTCTTCTTAATGGCTTCATTTAAGATCGCGCGATAACTTCAAGGTGATTTCAAAATTTGTGCTGGGTGCATTTCCAGTTGTCTGGTGTCTTCGTGTTAGCTTGCTTGATGTTGGAAATGCTCCTGTATCAATAAGCCATCTTGACCTAGAGTAAGGTCTTGTACGTTACAAGCTGTAAAGAATGATAATCGTGCCTCCTAGGTCTCATTTCTCCCTTGCACCTTCGTAGGGAAGGCTCTACAACTTCCATGGGAAGCAACTACCGCCTCCGTGAGCAACCCTTGGTGCATTTGACGGTAATGCTTGGTAAGTTTATCTAAGGGATTGTCATAATTTTGGATTCGGACATAGTTTAATGTTTTTGGTTGAAGCCAGGGAGGAAAAGAATTGTCTCCTATATACTTTACTGTGGGTTACAGACTTTCCTTCCTCCCATAGAGTCTATGCGATTCTTTTAGTTTTCATAGTGACAGTAAAAGGTTTTTCTTACTATAAACCATGGGTCGCAAATGCTCTACTACTGGGGACTATACTTAAGGTTTACTGTGTGTGTGTCCTATGGGACTACCTCCAGTTTAATCCTTTGTCTACCCTATACTCAGCAATTGTAACTGGGATGACTCAGAGTAGTATCCCTCGATGGAGTTAGCTTATTCTTTAATATTAATATGATGTCATTCCTTGCATTATTTTCTTTGTTCGTTGAGGGTTTTATCAAAAGATTTCTTGCTTGAATTCGCACTACTGTTTTTTATTTTGGCAAGGAAAAAGAATATTTGTCGTTCGATTCTCTATGTACTAGTGGTGGGGATCTTACTGTTGCGAGGGTACCCACCAGGAGATTCTGGACTCTTCTCCCCTTCGTCTGGGTTGATTACAAATCATGTCAATAGGAGGATGTGGCGTTTTGGCCCTAAGTTAAGTAATTTGTCAGTTACAGTCATCATTGTTCCTTTTTGAGTTTATAGAACGAGATTTTACTCTGTAAATTTTCTAATGTATTATCGTGTTGGCCGAATGCAGGTGTGCCCCTTCACAGTGCAGGTTCCAGCCTCTACTCAACCTCGCAAAGGTACTCGGGTTCCAAACAATAAACCCCTTCATCTTGTTGAGATCAGGTGCTCTCGAATTCTGTTTGTAGTTTGTTCTTTCGGATGTTAAGAGGTCCTTTGTTCAAGCATTGATTCTTTGTATCAGATGACTGAGGGTTTAAACATGTTTTTGTTTAACAAAGTTCCAATTTATATGTAACATGAAGTGAAAAAAATTCTTGTTTTCTTTTATTAAAAGGACTGTTTACCCCAACTAAATCGTTTCTATAGGTCTCGCCACTTCCAACTCTGCGTATTTATATGCGTTTGTTTTTTATTATATAGTGGATTATGTTTACAGTTTGAAACAATCATACGCCCATAATCGTTCGATTTGTACATTGATACATACATATATTTAACTCTATTGAAATATATACATACGTATACACTTAGACCTGTTTCGTTCATTCATCCCTGTTAAAGTTTTAAAACACACACACACACACACACACACACACATATATATATATATACATATGCATATAATGACTCGGTTCAAGTTTGATTTATATATATAGACGCATAAAAATAGCTATGTCTGTTCATTCTACTCTGTTAAAGTTTGAAGATGCATATATTGATTATGTTCAAGTTTGATGTATATATATAGATGCATAAAATTATCTCTGTGCGTTCCTTTTATTCTGTTAAAGTTTGAAACGCATATAATGGTTATGTTTCAAGTTTGATGTGTGTAAATAGATGCATACAATAGCTATGTTTGGCTATTCGATTCTGTTCATATTTGATATATATATAAACATATAGATGCATGTAATAGCTCTGTGTGTTCCTTCTACTCTGTCAAAGTTTGAAACACGTATAATGATTATGTTTCCAGTTTGATGTATGTAAATAGACTCATACAATAGCTCTGTTTAGCTATTCGATTCTGTTCATATTTGAGATATATATAAACATATAGATGCATATAATAGCTCTGTTTGTTCATTCAATTTTGTTGGAGTCTTAGACATATATACCCATATGGTATCTCTATTCATTCATTCGAACTCTATTCAGGTTTCATATATATATATATATATATATATATATATATATATATACAATGACTCTGTTTGCTCAATGATACCTAAAAACAATTGATTATGGAAAATAATTTTGCATTTAAATCCTATAGACTACTCACTGAATTTCGAACAGCCTTTGTCTAGGTTCTTGCATGTATACCAGCGTTAATAACCTCATTAACATTAACCAATTTCGTTCCACAGGGGGTAGAATACTGAATATTTAAGTACAGAAAGATTTACAACAGTTACACGATCATTCAAACAACTACTAGAACTCTTCTATATAATGATAACACGAACAGTAATTTCAATACAAAAAAAACATCATTCAGACAGATAGAGTTTAGGGTACATATTTGAACTAGACTTGCAGAGAAAAGAAAGGGAACAACCACATTCCTCCCAACTGTAGAACCGAGAAGCCACGATTACTTACCCAATTCACCCCCTAGCCTGACCATGAGTCCATAAGGGAAAAATTGGAAATCCCTCTACAGCATTGTCCTTCAGTTCGGTCACTTTTTCTCCTTGCCTCACACCCTTCCAATGTTCATAACAACAAGTGAAAAAAGAAAAAGAAAATAGACTCTTTCCCCAGCATACTTAGCAGCATCCTGCCTCCTCACATATGCCTATTTGTAACTTGCCTAGGTCTTTTCCCTTCCTTGGGAATTTTTGCAGCTTCCTAAATCCCTAATTTTTAGGGGCTACCAATGGCCAAATCACTAATTTTCCACTTGTAAAACTCAGCCCAGGGGTAGTTCCAACATGTTCCCCACTCATGGAGTCATGGTCAGCTACTAGTAACATGGTTGTTCCATTTGTCTTCCTAAAATCAATATAAAATATTATATTTTTTAACAAGTGTCATTGTCCAATATCTAGTTGGAACAAATCAGATCTCTGCCCAACAGTCAAAATCATTTATTACAATCATAAAATTCAAAATTTGGAATTGCCATAAATGGAAAAAAATTTCCAATTTTGAATTTACTAAAAACGAAAATAAATTGCTAGCAATTTAAATTCTAAAAATATTTTTATTTTCTTTATTTTTGGGGATGTCACATCCTTTCCCCCTTAAATAAAACATTGTCCTCGGTGTTCGTTCCTTTCCTGGAACAGGATTGGATGAGATTTCTGCAATTCTCCTTCCAACTCTTAAGTGGCCTCCTCAGGACTAAAGTGCTTCCATTGCACCTTTACCTGAGCGACGGCTCTGTTCCGAAGTGTTATTTTTGTCCGGTCCAGAATGCGCAGGGGTTCCACCTAGAACTCGCCTTCGAGTTCCACCTGCACCAAGTTCCAATCAATCATATGAGTAGGGTCATGAGTATATTTTTTTCAACAATGAAACATGAAATACATTATGAATTCTTAGATTAGCTAGAAGTGCAAGTTGGTATGCTACGGGTCCAATTCGAGCTAGTATCTTGAAGGGCCCACGGAACCTAGGAGCCATCTTGGCACAGTTTCCCAACTTCAATGAGCTTTTCTGGGATTTGACCTTCAAGTATACATGGTCTCCCACTTGAAACTCTAAGTTTCTTCTTTTCAAATCTGCATAGCTCTTCTGTCTATCTTGTGATTCCTTCAAGTTTTATCGTACCTTTCTCACCATGTTGTCCATTTCTTGGAGCATTTCTGGTCCAACCATGAGTCTATCAGTCGGGTTATCCCAACTAATTGGAGTCGTACACTTTCTGTCGTACAATACATCGAAATGGCTCAACTTTGCTGAAGTTTGATACCCATTGTTATATGCAAATTTTACCAAGTGTATATAATCCTTCAACTTGTTTGGTTTTGTTCTCACGTACATGCAGAGCATATCATCTATGATTCAGTTTGCTCTTTTGGTTTGTCCATCTGTTTGTGGATGATAACATGTACTGAAATTCAAGTTGGTATTGAGCCCTGTAAACAATTCCTTCCAAAAAGCAGATGTGAATTTTACGTCTCTATTTGAAATCACCATTTTAGGAATGCCATGTAGTCCAAAGATTTCTTTCATGAATATTCCAGCAATGTTTATAGCTTTAAAAGTAGACCTTATAGGAATAAAGTGTGCAAACTTATTGAGTTTATCGATTACCACCATGATGGAGTCATTCTGTTTCAGAGTTTTAGACAAACCTATTATAAATTCAAGTGATATAGTCTCCCATTTCCATTCTGGTACTGGTAATGGTTGTAAGAGGCTGGCTGGATGCTGGTGTTTGGCCTTAACCTGCTGACAATCCTGGCACCTAGCCAAGTATTATGTTGTTTCGCCCTTCATATTAGGCCAATAAAATAGTTTCCTACGTGTTGTTATCATTTTTTTGGTAACCTGGGTGGCCAGAATATGGCTTCTTATGCACTTTGTCCAAGATTGTTAACTTTAACCCTGTTGAGTCTGGTATGTAAAGTTTGTTCCTAAATCATAACAGTCCCTTCTCGTCGATACTTAGATCTGGTTTTTATGAGTTCGCAGTATTGTTTTATAATTCTTTCGTTATTTTAGTATAGTTTTCGTCATCAATACCAGCCGTCCTTATTCTTTCTTCCAGATCACTTTCTGCCCTGCTAATATTCATCTCAAATAATCGATGGATTATTCTGCTTAAAGAATCTGCTACTTTGTTTTCCTTGCCCTTGATATGCCTAACCTCGAAGTCGAATTTGCTTAAGAAGGCTAACCACCTTGCTTGCCTTGCATTAAGATCTAGTTGGTTAAACAGATATTTTAACCCACTATTGTTCGTTAATAATAGGAATCTCTTGCCCATTATGTAATGTCGCCACATATTTAAGGCGTGTATTACTGCTGCCAATTCTAAGTCATGAGTGGCGTAATTTCACTCATGTTCTTTTAATTTCTGGGACTCATAACAAATAACGTGTCCTTCCTGAGTTAGGACACCACCTAGCCCTTCTTTGCTTGCATCGACAGATACGGTGAAGTCTTTATCTGGGTCTGCTACTTTCAATACAGGTGTTGTTGTCAATAATTCCTTTAGTTTGTTGAAGTTGTCTTGACATTTCTCTGACCAGTTAAACCTGGTTCCTTTCTTTTTTAATGATGTGATAGGGTAGGCTATCTTGGAAAACCCTTTTGTAAACATGCGGTAGTATCTAGTGATTCCCATGAATGACTGTATATCCGCTACATCTCTAGGTACCGGCCATTCCATAATGGCTTTTGTCTTTTTGGGGTCTATGGAAATGCCCTCTACTGATATTACATGTCCAAGATATTGTATTTCTTTTTTATAGAAGTCACACTTGTCGAAATTGGTGTACAGTTTGTGTTTCCTTAATGTTTGCAGAACTATTCTTAAGTGTTCCTCATGTTCCTCCTCCATCTTTGAATAGACCAGGATATCGTCGATGAATACTACCATGAACTTGTCCAAGTACTTACTGAAAATACTGTTCATTAGGCACATAAACATGGTTGGGGCGTTAGTGAGTCCGAAAGGTATGACTACAAACGCGTAGTGCCCATATCTTGTTCGAAAAGTTGTTTTGTTTATGTCCTCATCCTTTATCTGAACTTGATGATATCCAGATCGTAAATCCAGTTTTGAAAAGATCTTTCCCCACCCTACTTGATCAAACAGATCATTTATCCTTGGTAATGGGTATTTATTCTTAATAGTCATTTTGTTCAGTTGTCTATAATCGATACATAATTTTAGAGTGTGTCCCTTCTTTTTCACAAAGAGGACTGGTGCTCCCCAAGGTGAGACACTTGGCTTGATATACTCTTTGTCCAACAATTCCTGTAATTGTATTTTTAATTCTGTTAGTTCTGGGAGACTCATCCGGTATGGCGCCTTTGAGATAGGGGAATAACCGGGTAACTGATCTATGGAGAAGTCTATTTCCCTTATAGGGGGTAATTCTGGTATCTCATCCACAAACATGTCTCTGAAATCTCGCAGGACAGCATAGTCTTCCAAATTTGGCTTATCCTTCTTTTCTGCCAGACTCGTCACTTGGATGGCATAAACTTGACATCCTTTTCTCACACATTTCTTTAGCTGCATCGCTGAAATTTGTCTGACTCATACCAGTTTTCGTATACCTTCGGTTGTCCTAGTGGTGCCGGAATCATCCTTATAGCTAAGTATTTTTGTATAACAATTTAATATTGCTTTGTGTCATTCTAACCAGTCCATCCCAATAATCATATCGTAAGATCCTAGTGGTAGGATGTTCAGATCGGTCCATATAGTTTGACCATCTAGGATGAACTCAAAATCTGAAATATAGTCAATTACTTTCTGTTTTTCACCTGTTGCTAGTTGCACAAGACATGATTTTGCGTGCTTCAGTCTCTTAAGTTTATTTGACTCTACCACCTTCGGAGTAATATAACTCAATGTTTCTCCGGGGTCAATTAAAACAAAAATTTGAGTGTCGTGGACTTTACCTTTGACTTCTACCACTGAGGACTAGTGGTCATCTTGTCATCCATCAATGACCACATTTATCCGATGTAGGCTCCTGCCCACGTCTCCCACAGTCGAGGCTTCTTGCAGGTTATGAACGACAGTTTTGTTTGTTGAACTCAAACGAGGGTAGTTTCTCCTGAGATGAGGCTCTCCACATTCCCAACACTTTAATGGCTCATGGGAGTTGTCCCCAAACCTTTTCGTTCCCATGTTTGTCAATTTTCCGCTGCCTTGAGTGTTCGTAGGATTGGAGTGAAAATCATTTCTCGGAAAACTCTTTGCGGTACTCCGATAAGGAGTTGGCTAGTACCCCTTCTTCCGCTGGTTCATTCAATCATGTTTCTTATCCTTCCAAGTCTTGGGAAACTATGCCCATTGTTTGTACTGGTCGTAGCACATCCGCGCTTTTCTGAATACTTCAATTAAGGATTTGGGGTTGTCAAACTCAATTCTGTCCTTGTAGGATTGTGGTAGACAGCTTAGAAATCGTTGAATTTTTACTTTATCCTCCCGAATGTATGGTACGAATCTTAGAAGATCCAAAAATTTGTTTATAAGGTCCTCCATCATCATCTGTCTGAGTCGTAACTCGTAAAATTCTTTTGTCTTCCTTTCATAAAAAAATTCAGAAAGGTACTGCTTCTTGAAATACTTCTTAAAGTCAGACCATTCCAACTATTTCTCCTTTAGGCCCTCGGCCAATTTCACATCTTGCCACCAAATACTAGCCTTCCCTTTCAGATTGTAGATGGCCATCCTGACCTTCACGTTGTTGGAATAGTTGTAGATTTGGAAATACTTTTTGATGTCCAATAGCCATGCCTTTGCTTCTTCTCATGTCCTAGATTCCCCGTCAAAGATAGTGGGTTTAATATTTTTAAATTATCCTTCAAGGTGGTCCAGTTGTTTTATTTTTCTATCAGTTTTTGTTCCATCCTCAACTGGTGGTGTTCCTTCAGACGAACTGTCTCCTTTTTCTTTTTCTGGCCCTAAGTTCTTGGAGGCTATTTTCCTGACTTCTTCATCATTATTGTTGTCTTTTTGGATTTTCTTGGTCACTATACTGTGTAGCAGGACTTCGTTTATCTCCTGTTGTTCTTGTTGTGCCTTCTTCAATTTTTCATTGTCGGCTTTAAAGATCTGTAGTTTGACGATCAAGTTCCTCAATGTTTCCAATACTTCTATGGGTGAGCTTCTGTCACTATTATGCCTTGTATCTCCAGGAGGTCCTTGTTGTGGATTTTCTTCCATCATGTTTTCTGCATTGTCTCGAGCTGCCATACTTCTTCACCAAAACAGAGAAAGTTTTATGTTTGTAACCATGCAATTTATTAGTTTTTTGGGGAAGAAAAAAAAAATTATATACTAAGTGCTACAGTGGTCCTTTCCAGGCCCAGTGTTGTAATTTTCGCTCTCATACCATATGTAATGTATCTCAAAATTCTCATAATTTTGTTTTTTGTGGTACAGTATTTGCTACTCAATTTCATTTGATCTACTTGTGATCCATGCACTTACACTTTGTTTTATTGGCATGACCTTATAACATGCTAGCTTATCACCCTAGCTTAAGCTTAAAACCCTTGGCTTATTATCTTTCACAAAATTCGAAAAGAAAGTATAGTCTAAAACATACTTTATTATAAAGTTTTATTATAGTGTGTGCCTTACCTATGCTCAAGGATGGGGATTTCAGTCCCTTTGGGTTTATTAAAAAATTGGACTATGTGTATGGAGCTATGTCTCGGATTATCAAAGCTCATGCACTACCTAACCGCATCAACGTCAGTCTTTAAGTCGTGACAGGTAAGGTCTTTAAGGTGGTTAATAATTGTTTTGAAAAGGTTTTCCAAGTGTTTCCTTTGATGGTCCTACTTTTGTTAAGTTATACAACTTGTCCCTCCCATAACCAACCGAACATGATTCTATCCACGACACCCTCCACACAACCAAATCTAACTAACTCCCCTCCGCTGGCCAGAGTAACAAAATGATAATTTCATGGTTTGGTATTCAACTAGTTCATTGGACAGTCATAGTTTTGGTTTACTTCGTATCTCCTGCATCTAAGGTGGTTGATGTGCCTGTCAGGAGGAGTTTAAGTCTCTGTCAGGGATTTAATTAAGGGTCCTACAATCTTTAGCCCTGATGTCTCTTCCTCCTACTCTTTCCAATCTGGATATGCCATCTTTCCCTAGAGTAAGTTATTGTATGTTACAAGCTGTAAAGAATGATAATCGTGCCTCTTAGGTCTCATTTCTCCCTTGCGCCTTCATAGGGAAGGCTCTGCAACTTCCACAGGAAGAAACTACCGCCTCTGTGAGAAACCTTTGGTGCAGTTGATGGTAATGCCTAGTAAGTTTCTCTAAGGGACTGTCGTAATTTCGGATTCGAACAGAGTTTAATGTTTTTGGTTGAAGCCGGGGAGGAAAAGAATTGTCTCTTGTATACTTTATTGTGGGTTACAGACTTTCCTTGCTCCCATAGAGTCTATGTGATTCTTTTAGTTTTCGTAGTGACAGTAAAAGGTTTTTCTTACTATAATCCATGGGTCACAGACCCTCTACTACTGGGGACTATACTTAAGGTTTATTGTGTGTGTGTCCCATGGGACTACCTCCGGTTTAATCCTTTGTCTACCCTATACTCAGCAACTGCAACTAGGATGACTTAGAGTAGTATCCCTCGATGGAGTTAGGTTATTATTTAAGATTAATATGATGTCATTCCTTGCATTCTTTGCTTTGTTCGTTGAGGGTTTTATCAAAAGATTTCTTGTTTGAATTTGCACTGCTGTTTTTTTTTATTTTGGTTAGGAAAAAGAATATTTGTCATTCGGTTCTCTATGTACTAATGGTGGGGCTCTTACTGTTGTGAGGGTACCCACCAGGAGGTTTCAGACTCTTCTCCCCTCCGTCTGGGTTGATTAAGAAGTATGGAAACAGGAGGATGTGGTGTTTCGGCCCTGAGTTAAGTAATCTATCAGCTACGGTCATCATTGTTCCTTTTTGAGTTTATAGAACGAGATTTTACTCTGTAAATTTTCTAATGTATTATCGTGTTGGCCGAATGCAGGTGTGCCCCTTCACAGCGCAGGTTCCAGCCTCTACTCAACCTGGCAAAGGTACTCGAGTTCCAAACAATAAACCCCTTCATCTTGTTGAGATCGGGTGCTCTCAAATTCTGTTCGTAGTTTGTTCTTTCGGATGTTAAAAGGTCCATTGTTCAAGCACTGATTCTCTATATCGGATGACTAAGGGTTTAAACACATTTTTGTTAGAACAAAGTTCTGATTTATATGTAACATGAAGTGAAAAAAAATCTTGTTTTCTTTTATTAAAAGGATTGTTTACCCCAACTGAATCGTTTCTAGAGGTCTCGCCACTTCCAACTCTGCGTATTCGTATGCATTTGTTTTCGATTATATAGTGGATTCTGTTTACAGTTTGAAACAATCATATGGCCATAATCATTCGGTTTGTACATTGATACATACATATATTTGACTCTATTGAAATATATACATATGTATACACTTAGCCCTATTTCGTTCATTCGTCCCTGTTAAATTTTAAAACAGATATATATATATAATGACTCGGTTCAAGTTTGATTTATATATATAGACGCATAAAAATAGCTATGTTTTTTCATTCTACTATGTTAAAGTTTGAAGCCGCATATAATGATTATGTTCAAGTTTGATGTATATATATAGACGTATAAAATTAGCTTTTTGCGTTCCTTCTACTCTGTTAAAGTTTGAAACGCATATAATGATTATGTTTCAAGTTTGATGTATGTAAATAGATGCATACAATAGCTCTGTTTGGCTATTCGATTCTATTCATATTTGATATATATATAAGCATATAGACGCATGTAATAGCTCTGTGTGTTCCTTCTACTCTGTCAAAGTTTGAAATGCATATAATGATTCTGTTTCCAGTTTGATGTATGTAAATAGACGCATACAATAGCTCTGTTCGGCTATTCGATTCTATTCATATTTGAGATATATATAAACATATAGATGCATATAATAGCTTTGTTTGTTCATTCAATTCTATTGGATTCTGAGACATATATACGCATATGGTAGCTCTATTCATTCATTCGAACTCTGTTCAGGTTTGATATATATATATATATACAATGACTCTGTTCGCTCAATGATACCTAAAAACAATTGATTATGGAAAATTATTTTGCATTTAAATCCTATAGACTACTCATTGAATTTTGAACAGCCTTTGTCTAGGTTCTTGCATGTATACCAGTGTTAAGAACCTCATTAACATTAACCAATTTCGTTCCACAGGGGGTAGAATACTGAATATTTAAGTACAGAAACATTTACAA
>ML840467.1:17501-41862 GCA_009831015.1 Picea engelmannii | reverse complement strand
CTCTGATACCATTCTGTCACATCCCCAGCCACCCACAGGCTGGGGCATGCTACCTTCAAGCCCACCCTTGGACTTCTTACTCTTACCAATACCTTCTTTAATTAATAAGAACGCATAAGATATAATATTTAGTGACATGCATAGCAATATCCAACAAGCATGCATAATCTAGGATTTAGTTAAACCATAATTAAAATACACATCGGAATACATTCATACACAGATAATAATATCACAACAGAGAGCACTTATCTTTATAAAAATGTGTCACCAACTGGTTGCAAACCAAGGACGTTCCACCCAACCATAGACACCACTGCTCCAAATCTCAACAGTAGTGTCACCCCCGAGCCAAGGATATGAATCCACAAGAACGGTTCCAGAGTGTACTTGGGTTCCCAAACCAGTCATCTCTCAAGCTCTCACGGGTTTCCCAACACCCACAACAATCCAAGTACCCAACTTTCTTGTACCCAGCCTGTACCACCCAAGAGAATGGACCTCCACCCTTCTCTGCCATGCAGTCCCTCTCCTTTATTTTTGGGCCTCCAACACAGTTGGTCTCAAATCTCAAAGATGGAACTCTCAGGACTCGCAGTTGTGAGAAAAACAAGTCACAGGCCAACGCATCTCGGACATGCAGGCCCCAAGTCATGGTTGGATTGCACCAACGACCATTACAGCCAACTATCCCGTGGCTAATTCTCACCAGTTCCTTCCCCTTTCCAAGCCAAGACGCATGAGAGGATGGATCAATGGATGGGTAAGTGAGTGCATTGAAGTGTGTGAGGGAAATGAATGAACGTACAGGAAATCAGCAAACAAGCCATCAGTCCAACAACCAACAACCCAGGACCAACGACCAGCGATCAACCCCACAATCAAACCAAGGATGGGTTTAAGTATCTCTCGTGGGGAGTCAAGAACCTCCTGGCCTTCCCCAAGAAGCTCATGTAACCGATCCCCTTCCTTAGAGAAAAAGGGTAATTAAAATAGGAATAAACGCTTATCCCCTCAAGCCCCCTCTCTTGTGGAATCATATCCCCCTATAACTCTAGTCCTTTTCCATCTAGCAGTCAACCATGTATTTATTACTTATAATGATAAAAAGCATTGCATGTCTTGGGCACACTGGCCTTTTAATAATTGTTTGGGCACTCTGGCCTCTCAACATTGCAACAATACATTATTTAAAATGGGGGTTCAAAACCTGGGGTGTTACAAGGATGCTCCTTCCTAGAAACTGAACCCCATGTGGTTGATACATGTATACCTCTTCCTCCAAATCTCCATTAAGGAAGGTACTCTTCACGTTCATCTAATGAACCTTCTAGAAAAATTGCATTGGCATGGCTAGAATTAATTAGATGGTGCTCATCTTTGTTGTAGAAGCAAAGTTAATATATTCAAATAGAAAAATATACATGTTCTTCCCTCCCTCAATCTACAATCCTAGAGTAAGAACACCTAGATACTAGCTCTAAACTATTATAGCAGAGACGTGTCACTGAAAAACATGCAATTTTTTTATAAATATGTGAAAAAAGACATAGATTTTTCCAAATACTCTCTAAAACAACCCAATAAACCATATATCTACTCTTAAATAGTTGAAAAAAACACAAATCCAATCATATATGCTCTCAAAAATATCTAGAATAGTTAGATATGCTAGCAACCAACACCAAGATGGTCAATTTCTACTTAGATCCACTGAAAAATAAATCAACAACCAATTCTTCCAGATCTACAAATCTGGGCATCAATACAAGCAAGAAAAGAATAAATCTACTCCAAAATCCTCTTAATGCAATCTACTTAGATATGTTCAAAATCAGTAGATCAACCACTAATTCTTGTAGATCTACAAATATTGGCATTAATACAGGTAAGAATAGACTTAATATACTCCACAATATTTTGAAATGATCCTAGCTTCAAATGACCTGAAACCTTTTTGGCTCCTTTATGTGCCACGCTAGCAATCCCTCAATCTATATCTGTTGAAAGAAGTCCCTAGGTCTTCATGCTCACACAGACTCCATGGTACCTAAACAATTGAAGTCACAAGAGTGGAAACCTTGTCTTTCAAAAGCTCAACACTCTTGATATGGCTTTGAAGTTTTTGAAGTCATAAGAGTGGAAACCTTATCTTTCAAAGGCCCAAGACTCTTGATATGGCTTCGAGAATGTTGGGCTCTAATACCATATAATGATATTAGATACTATGGATTTGATACCATATAATCATAACACAAACACATAAAGAGAACCAAGATAACATTGATAATGAGAAAGAAAAAACTTTCATATAAAGAGTTACAAGCAGGTTGAGTCAATCCACTTTATAAATGTGGAATATACCAAAAATCACACTAAGGTGAAATAAATAATAAAAGCATAAAATAACCTAAAGTCCAAGTGACTTTATTAATGCCTATGTATAATATTTAATTGACCATTATAATATGACATTTACTTTAACATCAACATGGGATTCAAAACTTTGTGTATTTAGTGTTTTAATTGATACAATATTTCTACTCATTATTGTTTTTTGCATATATTATGTTTTCCTTAATGTGTTTGTTATTAGGCATTCCATTTTATCTACTATTTTTTTGTATATATTATGGTTTCTATCACGTCCCCACAGGATGCCTGCCTAAATCTTGCAATCATGCACCTCTTGAGGGTGTGCAACACCATGATGTTTCTCACTTAGTTGCTTGGAAAAACCAAGGATACTTCATCTGGACTATACCTCTTCACCTAGATCATACCCATACTTGGTTCTAGGATACATGCGAGTCACACTCCTACTCTAGTGCAAATCTCTGGTATACTTAGACAATTTATTAACAGTCTTAACACTTAGTCATTTAAGCACATGTCCATGAAACGAAGAGAACACTTGCAAAACAAACAATAGACACACAAATATAGTGTGAGTGGCACAAAACGTGCCTAACACCCAACTAAGTCTTATTATTGCAAAACAATTACAATATGAGCACTACGATCTCAGTTTACAACTTGGGCAGAGTCACGTGACTCACCTCACCTCACCAAGACACTCATACATGTATTTGTCACACTGAGACTCATTCGTCGTAACAACTTTCTCAACTCCTATGATGCACCTCAGACATGCCCCCACCACAGACTCACCATCTCTTTTATGTCACAATAATTCACACAAACCTGTGGTTCTGTCTCATAACATGCCTCACCCATACCTATGAAAATATTTCCCCAAACTCAACCCAAAGAAGGTCACCCTAACTCTGTCCATAGAATCACCTCAAGGTAGCACAATTCCTCCCATGTGGAGGGACTTGTCTCCTTGAGGGAGCTCTCCTCTCTTCGTTCAAGTCTACTGCAAAACCTTGACTTTGATCTTGCTCTCCTTGTTGTGTCTTCTTGGTTGTGTGCCTTGTGCTCTTATATTGACTCCAAACATCACCTTTGCGAACTATCACAGCCTTTGGGTGTGTCGCACTCCTTCTCAAATCAACGCACCCAAACAAACCATCGCACCCCTTCATGAACCCATATGCCCAAACAAACATGTGTGCTTGTCAACCATCATGTCCCTTAGGACCGACACATCCCAACCTAGTCTTTTCTCCTCATGTCGATGTACCCCAACCTATGTGTTTCACCCCTTCTCAGGGTTGCTTTCGCCCCATGCTTCTCCTCATGCATGGTAAATCCCCTTGGCGTGTTCACACACCCAAGGTTCCCACTTTCCCAACTAGTGTGACTCTTGGGTGTCAGAGCGACCCCAAATTCTATCTTCTTGAGGACTTGGGTGAGGGTTCTCATTCCCTTCTATTTGAGTACCTTACAGCTTCCATGATGTGTTTGTTGTTAGGCATTCCATTTTATCTACAAATTTTTCATTGGCAGTGGTGGAAATGGTATAGGAAGGCTTATAACGGCTACATTGCCTAGACTCAGTTTGTGAAATCACTTTATGATCATTTTGAACACGACATTCACCATTTGGGACACCTAGAAAAATTATGTGAAACAAGAACAGTTATGGAATATATTGCTTCCTTTGATCGATTGGAAATCCATGCAAAGGGCCAATCTTTTTTTTTTCTTAAAGACTGTTTCATTGGTGATCTCAAGGAATCAATTAAAGAACACATCATGATGGAACACCCATAAACATGGTTGGAAGCTTGTGAGAAAGATAAATAAGTTGAGATAGTGATCAGTGCACAAACCAAGAAACCTTTTTTCACCACTCACCCTATATCCCACTCCCCCATGGTGACTACTCCTAGCTCCTCCAACTCACAGCCAGTGTGAATCTACAAGTTATCTCCCAAAGAGATGGAAGAATGCCAATGCCTCTTTCTTCTCTATAATTGTGATGAGTGATATTTCAAAGGGTGCAAATATAAATAAATAAATAAAATATTTCAAATGGATGTATCTCCACATGACTACTTAGAGGAAATTCATGTTGAAGATACTCTAGAACCATCTTTGGAATACAACACCACCCCCATGGAAGTTGAATCCCCCTTGCAAGATCAATGTGAGGAACCCCA
This sequence comes from Picea engelmannii, assembly GCA_009831015.1. Lineage (NCBI taxonomy): Eukaryota > Viridiplantae > Streptophyta > Pinopsida > Pinales > Pinaceae > Picea > Picea engelmannii. Next base: position 37,294 of record ML840467.1, on the reverse strand, counting down.
AATTTATCTCCATGCCCTATCAATTTTCTTGTCACCCCAAACCATGAAATTGATTGGCTACATCAAGCACTGCAAAGTAATTGTGTTGATTTAAAATGGAAGCACCCACAATTAAATCGGTGAGTATCATCTTAAAACTCACATGTTTGTTATTAAAATGGGAAATTGTGATACAGCTTTTGGGGAAAAATGGTTACGCACTTTGGGACTAGTCACCATGGATTTCAAATAATCATATATGAGATTCATGTAGGAATGGTAGAAACATACCATCAAGGGGATTACATCTAGTTCCCCTAAAATTAACACCTAGACTCATCGTATTGAGAATTTATTGAACAAATGCCACTAGGGTGTTATTGCATAGTTTAATGCCATATAATTAGTTGACACCACTACACAAGAGATTCACCCTAATTTGTAGTTGGTTCTCTTTAAGCATACACAACTATTTGAAACATCACAAGGTTTACCACCTTCACGTGGGGAACATAACCAAGGTATCCCCCTCACTCCATGTATTCAACCACCCAATGTGCATCCTTATCAGCGCCCTTTTGCATAGAAAAATGAAATTGAAAAGATTATTCATGAATTGTTAGAGGTAGGAGTCAGACATCCTAGTACTAGCTCATACTCATCACCAATGGTCATGGTATTAAAGAAACAAGGTACTTGGCATATGTTTCCTAATTTTTGGGCTCTCAATAATTTGACCATCAAGGATAAATTTCCTATCCCAATTATTGATCACCTCTTGGATGAACTTCATGGATCCAATTTTTTCACTAAACTTGACCATCATTCCGACTACCACTAGATCGGGATGAAAGAGGTAGACATCCCTCATACCACTTTCATACACATGAAGTTCATTATGAGTTTTTAGTGATGCATTTTGGCCTTTGCAATGCTCCATCAACCTTGAATATCCTTGTGAACAAGATATTTCACCAATTCCTATCAATTTTGTTCTAGTATCCTTTAATGATATTCTAATCTACAACAAAACATGGGAATACCACATAGATTATGTTGATAGAGAACTACAACTCCTTTAGGATCACTAGATATTCATAAAATGCTTCAAATTTTCTTTGGGGGCTTCATAAGTTGAATACTTGGGTTACATTGTAAGCTAGGAGGGAGTATGAGTTGATCCTGAGAAAGTCACAGCTATGCAATATTTGCCCCGTCCCAAAACCCTGAAGAGCTTCCAAGGATTCTTATAACTTGTAGGCTACTATAAGAAGTTTGTCAAAAATTATGGAAAATGTGTTGCTCCCTTAACCTCGCTACTAAAAAACAATTCCTTTATTTGGAATGAGGCTACTAAACAGGCCTTCTCATATTTAAAGGATTCCATGTGCACAACTCCAGTATTAGTTGTGCCATATTTTACTAAGAATTTTGTCTTAGAATGTGATGCCTTAAGCAAAGTCCTTGGAGTAGTATTGATGCAAGAAGGAAACTCTTTGGAATTCACGAATAAGTATTTATGTGACCACAATTTGGGTAAATCCACATATGAGAAGGCGATGATGGCCATCCCACATGCAGTAGATACCTTATGTTCATACCTAATCGGGTGATATTTATGGATCAAGATTGACCATCTTAATCTGAAGTACTTTCTTGAATAAAGGTTATCATCACCATAGCAACATAAGTAGGCCACCAAGATACTAGGGTATGACTATGATATTATCTATAAGAAAGGAAAATAAAATGTGCTAGTTTATGCCTTATCCTGACAATTTGAGGAAGATGGATCCCTCTTCGCCATATCTTTATCCATTCTAGGTTGTCTTGAGGAATCCCATAAAGAATTGTCGGTAAATAACACTATTATTCAACTCATCCACATGCCTCAGGAAGATCCAAACCCTCCTAAGGGGTATACATGGCAACTATATACATGGTGATATAAAGGATCCATTTTTATAGTAAAGAATTCTTCCTTAAAACAAAGAATCTTAGAGGAATTTCATTCATCGCCTACAGCCAGTCACTCTAGATTTCATAAAACATATAAATGAACTAAGTGCTTGTTCTTTTGGGAGGGCATTAAATATTACATATAATATTTTGTGGCAACCTATGACACATGTCAAAAAAATAAAGGGGAGACACTAAAGATTCCAAGGGCATTGCAACCACTATCGATCCCAACACACATACAAGCCAACATCGCTATGGATTTTATAGTGGGACTTTCAAGGGTGGGAAACAAATCCATGATCATGGTGGTCAACCATCTCTCCAAATATGATCATTTTTGTGCCATGTCACATCCATTTACCTCCTCCTTAGTTTTCCAATTCCTCCTTGATCATATTTTTAAATTACATGGCATACCAACTTCCATTGTATCAAATCATGACCCTACATTCACAAGAAATTTTTGGTAAAAGTTGTTTAAACTACATGGCACCCAACCAAAAATGATCACTACATATCACCCCCAAATATATGTTCAAATTGAAGTTGAAACAAGTGCCTACAAACATATTTGAGATTCTTTGATTTGGAAAAATCACACCAATGGGCATAGTGGCTTCCCCTCGCATAATCGTGGTACATGACCTCTTATCATGGAGCTACCAAAATGTCCCCATATGAAGTAGTTCATGGCCAAAAACCATTGTTGTTCACTTCATATTTACTATGTGCTTCTAAGGTTCAGGTAGTGGATCACACACTCCACACTACAGAAGCCATTCTCCACGTACTAAAAGATAATTTGGTTATTTCTCAAAATAGAATGAAGAAATAAATGGACCAACATCGCTCCAAAAGTTCTTTTGCAATAGGGGACCAAGTGTTTCTCCACCTTCAAACCTATAAACAAACATCACCTAATGAAAAAATGCCTCAGAATTTAGCACCCAAGTTTTATGGACCCTATAACATCATCCAATTAATTGGACAAGTGATCGACAAACTGGCTCTTCTAGCCCACTCCAAGATTTATCCAATATTTCATGTGTTTTGTATAAAGAAGGTTTTGGGATCAAAGTGCAAGGTGCAATCCATGTTACACGAACTTGAGTAATAAGACTACATTCAGCTTCATCTAAAATCCATATTATATACCACAGAGCATCAATTGCACCATTGCACAATCATTGAAGTATCAATCTAGTGGAAAGACATGCCACCTAAAGATTCCACATGGAAACCAACCATGATCTTGCAGAAATTTCCTCATCTTCATCCTTGAGGAGAACATTGCTTTAGAAGGGGGTGAGCATGTTAGGGTCCTACCCTAACCTCCCTATGTTAGGATACCTAGGAATTAGTTAATTGTTGTATGAGGCCATCCTCTTTGAATAAGTTCCATTGGATAATGGTGTATATTTATTTAATGTAAAGGGATCCACTTTTTAAGGCCCATTAGGTAGTTGTTACCCATTAGTGAAGGGACCACAAGTAGAAACTCCAAGTACCAACCCGAAGTCCCAAGAAAAATGGTCACAGGTAGTACCATTGGTGCTACATCACCGTGCCTCAGTACATAGAAGTGAGTCGTGCAGCTAAACCCTTATCCTTGATATCCTTCAAGGCATCCACTATTTTATAGCCTCTATCATTTCCTTATGTGGAGTTGGACTTGTCATTTCCTTATGTGGAGATGGACTTGGTACAAGTACCTTCACATGACTTGCAAGTATTCATGGCCAAGATAATAAATGAGTGGGATGATAGGAAGTGCGCACAAAATCAATCTTATTCAGATATGCAACAAATACATGTGCAGGAGATGGCTTCACATAAGGAAGTCCAATGGTGCTATGAAGTGGAGGTGATTGCACGCACATTTTTTATCAACGCAATGGATGAATTATACACACAAGTTACCAGTATGGTTGAAGAAACTTCTAACCTCTCATCATAAAATAAACTTAGGTGAAATAAGTTGTCCAACAAATGCAGGCATAGGATGTGGAGCTTTAAGAAAAACTGAAGAGCACCCCACCATCAAAGTAGGTGAAGTTGCAAAAAAAAATTGATGTGGCAGAAAAGATATTGCACCAAGGACAAGTGCAAGTGGTAGGCTTCTCGAGGGTATCTGACTACAACTTCCATCTTTGGAGCCACCTATATAATTCCCCCAAAATTAGCATAATTTAAGACCACATACGTGAAAGCGAGGCTCATATCAACAACAAGAAGCATGTGTTGGCCTCCTTTCAACTTGCAGCGCGCAAGGAGGCCATGGCGGATATATTCTACCTCCACGGACAGATTGCATATTCTCAAGTCAAGCAATAGACATTTCCATCCATTTTGTTGGAGGCACAATAACAGGCCCAAAAACACCACTACACACTCATAGATGTACATGCAAAGGGAGCCCCGGTGATAGAGTTGGGTGCACAGATAAATCCTACATCTCAGTCGATCACACCAATAGAGGTCAATACATTTTTCCACAACATGAAGGAACTACTACATATTTGTTATGAGTTCAAATCCAAGTTCCAAAACTTCATTACCAAGCTCATGCAGAAGGTGTCATCCATCACCTTCGTCACACTGCAATGAATTTCGTTGGATCAAGGATGAGCCAACTAATAGCGTTGGGGGAATATTGGCACAAGGTTTTAGTAAGAACACCCATGCACCATAAGTTTTTCACACCATGCATACCACAATTTTTGCATCACACAATGCCAATTCTCAGCACACGCCAACTATTTTCTATTGTGCCTGCACCAATCAATGTGCAACACGCTTGCCAAATCTGGCGTCGCACAAAGACTTGTAAGAAATCTTATGCATATCCAGTCATGATCAGTTATAATGATTAATAATTGTTTTGTAACCAAATGAGTAGTCATGCTTGATTTTGTTAGTGAGCTAGCATATTGTTTTATGATTGTCATGCTTTTGTAGAGATAAAAAGAATGCACGCGGACTAGTAATGGTTACCTTTAGTTACTCTTTGTTGGTTTGATTTGAGTTCTTCATTGTAATTGGAGAGTTGTAAATACAATATGAGAGAGAATGCAGATCGAGATATGAGTCTCTAGTCTCTGGTTCAAGCTTAATGAGTCTTTGAGTAGGCTATGACACTTTTTGTATCTGAATGTCTATATATGATTAATTAATGAAGTCATGAGGCTCGGGTTGATACTTCCCATCATGTGCTCTATTATGAATGAATTCTTGTTATATATGTTAGACCGCATTTTACTTATATGAATGGATAGAATCTAATGTGTAGCCTTGATCTAAGTGTTTCACATTTGTATTATTCCTTCATGCAATGCACAAACATTCGGTCTCTGTGATTCTCATTATGTCTCGGGCAAGACATTATTCAGTCCTTGAATATTGAATATGTTGGATCTAATGGGGTATTTGTTGGTAAATCCTTTCGAACCCTAGTTCTTAAACATCGAACCAAAAATGATGTTGTGCATTGAGGATGGTGCAAATTGTAGGCGGAGGGGAATGTAACATCTTCATTTTTAATGTTCGATCTAGTAATGTATAATGAAAATATGATATATAGTTGCAATACAAGCAATGTAATATGTAAACAATGTATATAAAAAATAATAATAATAAATGTATCATCGACTACAGACGAACATGGACAGAGTCATGGGAGCTAAGTTTACACAATAGGGGGGTCCAAGGGGGAATTATTCATGGGTATTAATCCTAGCCCACTTTCTAAAATTATTGTTTTGTATGAACCTTCTACTTTCCTTTTGAGTGTATCAAATCCCCAATCATTGAATATGTGTAAGAGGGTTGGTGTCAAACGTTAATTCACATAGTTACTGAGAGCATGAGGCTAAGTACAATAAACACTAGGGAATGTGAGAGTGAACATACATGGGTAAAAGGGAAATTTGAATGAGTATTGTAGGTATTTTTTACAAATAGTTTTTGGGGAAAAAAGGGAGTGTTGAGTGTTGGATCTTGAAGACAACCATAGTGTGCTTTGTGGGTAGCTTGTTGGAGTTGTAACTACATGAAGAAGCAAGTTGTTAGGCATGTAGAAGAGATTTATGTGTAATATATCACCACAAAGAAAATGAGTTGTTTCTAAGAGTTTCATGTTGCAGTTATAAGTCCCTAGAGTCCCCAGCAGAGAGATTCCTAGCCAACCTATGTTAGAGACTTGGAGGGAAGTGGGAAGTCCTGAGGGACTGAATGTAGATAAGGGGGGTCCCATTCCTTGGGTTTTGTAGGTTAAGGGGAAGAGAGTTGGTGGATTGGGATAGTTGTAGAAAAATTGGTTTGATGTAGGTTGTATTGGGATATCAGTGGACAATAGAGACACCCTTTCTTGTGGATTCCTAGACCCAACTTGGGGTTGACTTGTTGTTGATATTTTAGCAACAAATCTATGGTTGGGTGGAACTTTCGTCTTCTGGAGTTGGTTTCACATTTTCTTAACAAGATAAGTGGTTTTATCTGTGTTCATTATTTTTATTCATGGGTTTAGTTGTTGTGTGTTTACTCCTATTTTTTCATGAATTAATGTTTGGTGTGCATGTTTAATAATTATTTTAAATAATTATGTAGATGCATGGACATTTTTTAGCATTCTACACATATTTAACTTAATGAGTATTAGAAATTTTTTGTTGGGTTTAGTAGTGGGGGTGCTACACATCAAGTGATCAAAATTCACCCTACTGGAAAATCAACCAGGGACTGCCAATATGGAATAATAGATCTTCATTAACTATTGGACTGCAAGGGGGTGAATGGATCACAAAGTAGTATTTTGACAATTTTGGAGGGTTTGATTGCCTCCATCTTCGATTTACGACAATAGCTCGTGGATTTGGTTCTTTGAGTCAAAGGATCAAGTCTTTTTTCTTCCTCCATCAAATGCATATCTTCCTCCATCACATATGTTTCTCCTTCCTCAACCATGTTTTAGCAAATTTTTGACATATCTTTAAACCCTACGCTAGATTCCTCTTAATTTCCATGGATTTGATTAATAGATCTAATATTGTGTATATCTATAAGCACAACATCTATGAGTAGATCTGATTTTTTCTAGGTGAAAAAATGAGTTTATGCATAGATCTAAGGGTTCTTGTGGATCAACACTTTTTCTCTAATCTAGGTCGTTGTTGAAAGCATGGATATCAAATTTTTATGAGTTCTATTAAGGGGGAATTTATCTCTATTATGGTAAATTCTTTTGATTCCATTGTTTCTCTCAAAAAATATCTCCAAGCCAAAATGGGGATCCTCATGGCATCTCGACACTCAATCTATGAGGGTAAGCATCTTGAGTATAAGCTTATTTTGTCTGAATATAATATTTTATAGGGATCTAGTATTTTTCTAGTTGTTAGATTGTGTGGCGGAGTTGTGGGAAAGGGTGCAGCCTCTTCATCCAAACCCTTGTTCAAAGATGTGGTCAAAAATAAACAATTGCTCCATCTGATCTAAATCTGTCTTTGTCGGGTGCTTATATAGTGGACAAGTTCAAAGAGATGCCCCTATCGGAAGCTGCTTCCCAGACATCTAGTTATATCCACAACAACTATAAAAAAGGAGTAGTCATTTGTCAATTTAATGGTTACTAGTGTACTTCTTTAAATTTGTACAAGTGGATACATACAAATTGGATAGATAAATGTGAGATATCACTTTGTTCTAATGGACTTTTTATTGTCTATATTTTCAATCACGATAAATACCAGAAAGTGATGGAGGATGGACCTTGGTTTTAGGGAAGAGAGGGAATTTTTATAGCAACATAGTTTCATTAATTTGACCCTAACACTTTGTCAATGACCAAAATTCCTTTATGGGTTCATTTTCCCAATTTTCCATTACAATTTTGGCATTTACCAGTTTTGGAGGATATTGGGAACACTTTAGGTAGTTATATTAAAATAGATTTTGAGAGAGCTAAGGCGGGTCTGGCCACATATGCTCATATCTGTGTTGAGGTATATCTCAATAAACATTTTCCAAATAAAATGATTCTCAAATGGGAAATTACGAGTGGGCTCAAATTCTATATTATGATAATACTTGACTTTCTATGCAAGAATTGTCAACAAAAAGATCACCTCCAATATTGTTGTGCACATGCTCAACCCCATCCTCTGAGAAATAAAGGATCCAAGCCAAAGACAATGAGCTAGAAATATCGTAAGTATTAGAAGTCCAACAAAATAGATGAAAAAGGGGAGTATTTACAAAAAACTTCAAAACTAGAGAAGGATGAAGTTGTTGGTCCAAAAAAATTGAATGAAGAAGATGTCTCTCCAATGGAGAATCAAGAGGATAAACACCTTTTGAACAAAACTCCTCCAAGGGTTGTGGTAACTATGAATACTTTGTTAGGAGGAGTGAAGAGAGCTTACGAATCAAAGATTTCTAAAATGAGCAAGTTGAAATCACTTTTGGTGAGTAGTGGGCCTTCAAAAACTAATTTTCAAATGATATTTATAGATCCTTCACTAGGAATGTGGACTAAGGTTAAAAAAAAGGGAGGGAAAAGGTAGGATTGAGGATTTTTTCAAATCCCGATTCTTTGAATTGTCTTTTTTTACTTATAATAGGTTTCTTATGGTTGGATATTTTTTAATGCTTAAAAATCATATATTTGTATTATGTTACATGCACCTGAAGAATGATTTCCATTCTGTTTTATGAATATAAATTGTGAATTTTTTTTGTGGAAAAATATACATATGTAGACACACACACAATAATAGAAAATCCATCATATACATGTGTAATGTTAATGAAAAAATGGCTCAATGACCTATAATGATACAAATATGTGGGTGTATCTACCAACAAAGCTAAAATAAAGTGAGAGGTATACTTCTCAAGCTAGGCATGATAGGAGAGTATCCCTATAACTACTCAGCATAAGATTCTCTACCACGAGTGAGGCACTCCCACACAGTATGATGTTGTAAATCTAGGGGAATGTATGTAGGTCATGCAGCTCGAACTCTAGAAAATAGTCATTGGAGGTTGCATTGCACCTCTTGGAGTGTGACTCTTTCATCTCCAACATCCATGTCACTAACTGGTGTTGTTGCTACTACGTTGAGGGTAGCCTCTTTGCCTGCTTTTCATCAATGTCGAATCCTCAAGAAATTAGTCGAGCATGTGGTTCCCATATTTGTATCATTGTAAAAATTTAAGCATTGATATTACACCCAAAAACAGTTATAGCTTTCCAAAATCCCAAAAAAATATAAGACATAAAAAATGAAAAATAGTCTTACCTATGGATCACTACTAAACACTTGGGGGATGCTAAGTTTGGTTCATGCCAAAAGTTTGTTCCAACATACAAGTAGACCTAGATGTTGACCTGTTGATCATCCCATCAAATAATGTATTATCAAAATCATTTGGTTCTTGGCCTCCCTCAAAGTAGTACATTTGCTATGTCCACCTCTCCACATTGGGCTCTCTTGACATAGATGGTGTCACTATTGTATGAGGTTGAATGAAGGGGAACCTCTCAAAAAATAAATAATAAAGTATGACCAACCATTTCATTAAATTTGGACTAATTTATGTCTAGGCCCCTTGAGAGATAGGTCAAAATCGGTGTTTCTGAAGTGCAAAATTCACACTTTCAAAAACCAGTCTTCACACTTTGAAGATCCAATTTTTCACTTTAGAAAAAACAATTCACACTTTTGAATATGAAATTCACAATTTGTTTTATTCTACTTTCTCATTATTAGTCCAAATTTTTTCACGAAATGCAGGGCACTTCCACACTAATCCTAGCCGAAGAGAATAAGAATTTAATCAAGAACGTAAATGAAACAAGCAATCACACAATACACTGAGATTTTACCCTGGAACCCTTAACCGGGAAAAAACAATATTCCTTTGAGCATTTTTCTCTCTTGTTGTCTTATTCAATTAGAATAAAAGTTTACATGTATAACCTTGGTCCACACCTAAGACACAATCGACATCATACCCTCTTTCTTATTCAAGAACAACCTTGTAGCCAAATCAATTTACATATTCATGACCAAAAACCTATACCTACACCTGCATTAACCTGCATAAGTGCATTACAAAATTACATGATTCATTCATTATCCTTTACAGCATTGCAGCATGCCTCTTTATAGGATTTACAATAGGCAAAACCCTAAAGATTGGTGGCCAAAAACAGTTACAGATCCATGCATATCATTGGCTACATATCCATTACAGTTGGGTTACCAGCCAGCCTTCATTTGGTCTCTAGTCGGTCATCTCACACCCACACTTCGACCTTTTTTCGGTTGACTTGACATCGATACCTTCGACTTCGACTTTTCCCGGTCGACTTCCTTGAACTTTGACTTGTTCTCGATCAACCTCGACTCGAATTTCACTACAAAGAATATAACAACCCAACATTCTCCCACTTGTTGTCTTCTTTGCTGAAATAGGATATTCCTAAACTTTCATTCACATACCTAGGGTAGCAATGCCCATTTCTTCTCTACACCAAGAGAACTTCACAACACTTAAAGACTTGGTCAACAAGTCTGCTATGTTCTCCAAATTGTCTACTTTCTCTAGTAGCACCTTGTTTTTTTCCACCATATCTCTTACAAAATGGTATTGCATATAAATGTGCTTAGTATTTGAATGATAAGCATGGTTCTTTACCAAAAATATTGCGCTTTGACTATCGCAACTCATCTTCATATCTCTCTGCTCAAACCCGATTCCTGAACACAATCTTTGTATTCATATCGCTTCTTTACTTCCATGAGTGGCCACCATGTATTCAACTTTTGTTGTTGAAAAGGATAGGACTGCATGTTTCTTACTCATTCAACTTATTGCTCCATCGAACATTTTGAATACATATCCATTGATCGACCTCCTTTGATCCAGATCTCCATCCCAATTGGCGTTGAAAAATCCATCTACAGCTACTTTACCACTATCACCTCTATGTTTTCCTTGGTAGAATATAGCATAATTCTTTGTGCCACACATATACTTGAATACTCTCTTGGCAGTTGTCTAGTGCTCCTTTCCAGGTGTTGACATGTACCATCTCAACACTCCCACTGCATGGGAAATGTCTAGTTGAGTGTAGACCATCACATACATTATACTACCAACAACACTTGCATAGGGACCACATGCCATGTCCTCTATCTCTTCATGTATCTTTGGACACTATTCAGCAGTAAGCCTTTCTCCCACTGGAATTGGTACCTTCACTGGTTTACAATCCTGCATGTTGAATCGTTTCAGAACTGTTTCAATATACTTCGTCTGATTCAACTAGAGATTTCTAGTGGTTTGATCTCTCTTAATCTCCATTCCAAGAATGAAGTTAGTTTCACTGAGATCCTTCATGTCTAACTTGGAGGATAATTGCTTCTTCACCTCCTTTATTGTGTCCATGTTGTTTCCAATCAGCAACATTTCATCGACATACAAAGCTACATATATGAAACACCCACCTTGTTCCTTGGAATATATGCAATGATCATCTTTGCTTCTCACAAATCCCAAACTAAGGATGTATGTGTCAAACTTCTGGTACCACATCCTTGGCGATTGGTTTAGACCGTAAAGGGATATTTTGAGTTTGCACACCAACTCTTTCTTTCCCTTTACTACAAATCCTTCATGTTGTTTCGTGTAGATTTCCTCTTTTAGGTCCCTATGTAGGAACATTGTTTTCACATCCATCTGTTCTATATCCAGATCGAATGTTGCAACCATAGACAATAGTACTCTAATGGAAGTTAGTTTTTCAATAGGGGAAAAAATCTCACTGAAGTCAACTCCCTTGACTTGGGAATAAACTTTCACTACCAGTCAAGCTTTGAACTTCTCAACTTGTCATGCGGCATTCATTTTCTTATTAAACACCCACTTGCTACCAATGAGCTCTCTTCCACTAGGTAACTTGACCAAATCCCATGTCTCAATTTTGTACAAGGATTCCATCTCTTCGACCCTGGCATCCTTCCATAGTTTACCCTCTTCCGATTCGATTGCCTCACTAACCGACTTGGGCTCATCGTCAATGGAAGTTAGCACAAATGCGGATAAAAGTTGTGTTTGCAAATTGATCCTTTTGCATAAGAACACTTGAATTAAAACTTGCAAATATTTTCAAGAATACAAGCCTTTATCATTTTCAGATTAGTGCTACCCTCCTCGAGTTCGTTAAAATTAAAAAGAGGTACTCGTCTATCTGGATAGGGGAAAAATTGAAGGAAGCAAGCCAAGCAGTTTTTTGAGAACATTACCAGTAGCTCTTACAGTCTCCCTTGAACATGGCACTTTGTCTTTGCACACATTTTAATCCACTGAACCTTTGCACTGAGCCAATCCTCTGATTTTTTGTTACTCCTTTGGGTCACCCGATGAAAGTCACCGTATCCACTGCATTATCATGTTTTGGTCCATGTCAAGTTTTTGTTGTTGTGCCTCGGTGTTCAAGGGAAGTATCTGCCTCGAGAGTCAACCATCACAAATATCCCGTTTCAATACCCGTGTCAGTCCATGTTCATTTGATCTACCAATTACATCTCTGTGACCGTTTCATGTCATTGATGGGGGATACATCAAGGCCCTCCTTCGACAAGTCTATTCCTGTCGACTTCAGCACATTATCTGGGAACTAGACTTAGAAACCAGTTAGTACCTTGGGACCTGCATGCCTCAATGGCAGGCCTCCTCACGTTCGACAGTGGGTTTACATCATTGACCCCTGATTGAATGATTCCATGGATGTTTGACTTCAGCTCATCCATTCAAATTCATTGGAATGTACTAGAGTACCTTGGGAATCATTGACATCAATGGTGATCTCCCTCACGCTTGTTAACGGTTTACATCATTGACCGATAATCAAGTGGTTTCTGCCATGTTTGACATCAGGAAATCTATTCACATGGTTAGATTTGTACTACATTGGGATCGGTAAGAAGACCCTGGGTTGAGTTTTCACTCTTATTTATACTTTGCCCAGGTTGTGAAGGAGTTCTTTTGAACTATGACACCTATACTGTTACATAGATCCACTCTGTATTGGTCGTGGCTATGTCTTTTCATCTCGTAGATCCATTGTGTATTCTTCGTGGCTACGATCAGTTCAGGTCATAGAAGTATAGATCCACGTTGTATCTGTAGTGGCTATACCATTTTTTCAATATAATTATGGAGCCATAGTGTATTTTATGTCGACCATACCTAAAAAGTCTTTATCACTCAAGCATAGGTATGCATGTCTTGGGTTTTGAAACATGTCATAATATTTGTTTGATAGTTGTGTGCAACTTTTTCCAGTTTCTTTGTGTCCATACCCTTGTTCAAAAAATTCTACAAAGTACTTCAGTCATCATCATCTTCTAACTTCGTACTTTGGGGGGCAATATGTTACACCTCAAAATTACTCACTTCGATAGTGTCATGGGTGTCATCATTATAAGTGTTGTAAGTGTCGCACCTTGTCTACAAGTGTCGCATCTTGACCACAAGTGTTGCAAGTGTCAAAAAAATCATACTGCCATCTTTCCTATGTCATGCCTCTAATGACATCACAAAGACACTTAAGACACCTCAAAGACTAGTTTGGAAGAAGAAAAATCATTTGACGGAGAGTACAAACCTTTTGCCACTAAAAGAACTACTAAAAAATGGATTTTGGAGAGGAGTGTTCCCCTACCCACTGTCAGGGAGTGTTAGCGCTCCCTTAGCCTCTTTAGGGGAGTGTTTGAGCACCCTATGCGCCCCTTTGGGTGAGTGCAACCCTTTTCTGAGAAAGTTTTGGGTTTGTTGAGACAAATAAGGGAAGAATCCCTCAATTCCTGAAGGTATTTGGATTCGAATAGATGGTCAAGGCATGATCTTAGGGAAGATCTTCAACTGAAGGAGAGGAATCCTCAACTCATCCCAAATATCTATCAAGTGGTTGGACCTCTCCAAGGTTATATAAGGAGGCCTTCTCATGGTGAAAGGTACATGGAAAAGATTAGAGATGTGAAACTTATGATCTCATGAGTAAGATGTCATCAGAGAAATCAGTGTAGATTACTTGAGAAAAGGGGTTGGACAAGGAGAACTAGAAGAAGTTGTTGCACCTTCATTCAAAGGATTGTAAGTATCTTTACTTGTTCTCATTAATAATCAATGCTTGGCCTGTTTCTTTCAAACTTGTTCTTGTTCCATATGAGTTTGTCTGCAATAGATGGATCTATATTTGAGCTAATCTCAGTAGAGTAGGAAGTCCATTGTATCTTTGTTTGTCCTACAGGACCTATCAGGGAGCTCAGGATCGAAGCTTAGCCAGGACTTTGCAAGGACAAATGTCGCTAATAAGGTACATACCTTTCTCCTTCTCTTTCATTCATTAGCTTGATTAGATATAAAAGGAAGTCAGTGTTCATGTTAAGAACTTTTTTGTCTTGGCCTTAGGAGTCTAGAGACCAAGAGGGAATCCACTTGTCCACAGGGGGATTCACCTACAACAAAAACAAAAGAGGGAATAAATGTCAAAGATGGCTCACAGGATGAACAAGGCACAATCGTCGAATTAGGCTCATAGGCCAAGAGATTTTTGTCAAATTTTACATCTCTTCTAATAATAATTTCATTACAATGTGGTTGAAGAAGTCTATAACCTTTGACAGCTTCAAAATAACCTGCTAATATACACTTCTCACTTTTAGGTTGCAATGCTTTCATTTTCTCATCAAGAATGTGAGCCCATGCTATACTGCCAAATACACAAAAGTGACTTACATCTAGTTTAATTTTAATCCAAGCTTCTTTCGATGTTATATTTTTAAGAGCCCTTGTGGGAGTGATATTTACTATGTAATTTGCACAGTTGATGGCTCTCACCCAATACTTTAGACTTAATCCCTTAGATTGGATCATACAATTAGCCATTTCTTTTAATGTGTAGTTCTTTCTCTCAGAAACACCATTTTGTTGTGGTGTATATGGAACAATGTGTTGCATTTGGATGCCCTGTGTAGTGCAATAACTTATAAAATTATTGTTCACTTATTTGCCTCCATTATATGTTCTTAACCTTTGAATTTGATGTCCAAATTGGTTTTCTACAAGGGCCTTGTAGGAAAAAAACTTCACTCTTAAGTTTTAAGAAGTAAACCCAAGTACATATGGAAAAGTCATCAATGAAAGTTAAGAAATACTTGCACCAAGAAAAAGAAGGAGAAGAAAGTGGACCACACAAGTCACTGTGAACAAGTTGCAAAGGGCATGTGGCATGCCAATAGGCATGTTTGTCAAAAAATTCCTGATGATGTTTGTCAAGAACACAACTGGCACAAACACCATCTATGCATGAAACAAGAGGAAGACCGGTCACCATCTGTTGATTACATAGTTTCTGCAATGAGTGATATTTTATATGGCCAAACCGCTCATGCCAAAGTTTACTCAAGTCATCATTATGAGCAACAAAAACTGATGGAAAAGATGATGACCCAAATTTGTCAAACTTGTACAACCTGGTAATATCATCATCAATTACAGTTGCAAGAACATGATTAGGATCTTTTAGATCCTTGATTACAACTTGGTGAGGTGAAAACTCAGTTTTACCTTCACCTGAATGAGTGATTTGATACACTGATAGAAGGTTACAAGAAAGACTTGGAGCACATAATACATCATTGAAATGACCATTATCTACTTGAACTATTCCAGATCCTACAACACTAAGAGATATATCATCACCAACAAATATTTTCTTGGTGTTATATTCATTTAGAGAAAAAAATATGTCTTTATCCTTAGCCATATGATAAGATCCTCCAGAATCAATAAGCCACTCATTAGAAGAAGAAGTAGAAGTTGCATTGAAGGAGAAACCAGAAGCGGAAAGTGCATGTCCATGACAAGAAGAAGAAGCAGTATAATCAATATTGATGTTGTGTTTCTTCATCGCTGCTTCTAAAGCTATCATCTTCTTGAAACATTTGGACTCATTGTGACCATCTTTATGACAAAAGTTGCAATGTATGTCTTTCTTCTTATTTTTAGATTTTGCTCCTTTGTCACCATTAGGAGATGAAGTTGTCTGAGTGGGTTTGGGACCCTTATGTTGCTTGTTGTTGTGGTGAGGATGTTGCTTCTTGGGATTCTGAGGTTTATCTTTCTGATGGGATACTAAGGCTTTGTTGGAGGTACCTACAGTGTTGATCACTCCAATTTGTACAAGCTTATCTTGCTCTCTAATCAAAGCATCACAAAAGGACTCAAGAGTGGGTTTTTGATAAGATTTCCCTAGAGCCTCTCTCATGGCATAAAAGGTAGATACAAACACAGAATATGCACTACCTAACTTAGAAAGAAGAATATAGATGCAACACTCTTTCTCCATATTTATCTCACATTCTTCACATAGAATTTTGAGTGTTTTAAACTTAGATAGATAGTCTTCAATGCAAGAAAAATAATTTGGACTTAAAGTTAGTATTTTATTTTCTAAATGATGTGCTCGAATAATATTGTGTTTACCAAACACAGATTCAATATTTTCCCAAGCTTCATCGGGGTCATCAATCTCTTTAAGGTGGAACCTTAAATCAGGAGAGATGGACATTCTGATCAATCCACGTACTTCGTCACTCCTATTATCCCATTTTACTTTCTTATTAGCATTAGTGGGTTCTTTTTCCTTTCCCAAGGTAATCTGATATAAGCCTTTACTTCTTAATAAATCCTCCATATGGGATTTCCATTGGAAGTAGTTGGTGCTAGTAAGCAAAAGATTATTGGAAGAAGTCATATTAAATATGTAGATAATATGGATTTAAAAACTGAAACTGATGATCTAGATGAAAATATCTCAAAAAATTAGGCGGTTTAAAAAAAACAACACTGAAAACGGACTTCGGATATGAAAGTTATGTCATTTTAAAAAAATGGCATAAATGGTAACCAAAGGACCACATGGTGGTGTAAGTTTCTTTATGAAGTGACCCACTTTTATAAAAAGAAGTAAGGATCACTTTTACAATGAAGTTATTTTATAAAAGAAAGTTGCATGCAAAATAAACAAGGGTTG
This sequence comes from Picea engelmannii, assembly GCA_009831015.1. Classification (NCBI taxonomy): domain Eukaryota; kingdom Viridiplantae; phylum Streptophyta; class Pinopsida; order Pinales; family Pinaceae; genus Picea; species Picea engelmannii. Next base: position 20,247 of record ML840467.1, on the reverse strand, counting down.
CATGGCAACTTAGTCCCTGCCACTCAATGAATTAAGCTGCCATGCAACATTTTAAGAATGATATAATAAAAATAAAAAATGATCTAAACAACAATATAATTATATTTATCGAGATGCTTTCTATGTTGGCTCCTCGAGGAATGTAATATCATATTCTAGCATCCTCGATGGTGATGAGGGGTTTGGTTCTTTACAATATAATTTACATGAATTAGTGAAACTATAGGAAAGTAAAGAATATTAAACCAAAATACTCATTAACAATTAATATTTTGTCTTTAATCTTTTTAGATAAAATCATGTGAATTGGGAAACTAACTATCAATCTTGTGCTATTTGTATTCTTGCTATCATGGAAAACTTTATTTTACATGCAATCATGTGACTTGGGAAACGAGCCATCAATCTAGTGTTATTTGTGAAAACTCCATTTTACATGTGAATTGGGAAACCATCCATCAATCTCGTGCTATTTGTGAAAACTCCATTTTACATGTGAATTGGGAAACCAAACATCAATCTTGTGCTATCTGTATTCTTGTTCCTATTTGTGAAAACTCCATTTTAAATGAAATCTTGTGAATTGGGAAATGAGCCATCTGTAATCTTGCTGCTATTTGTGAAAACTCCATTTTACATGAAATCATGTGAATTGGGAAATGAGCCATCAATCTTGTGCTATCTATATTCTTGTTGTCATAAAAAAACTGCAATAGCAGTTAAAACTATTAGGTACAATAAAATTCACATTTTATTCAACTTTACTCCATTTACCATAACATATATACTAATAAATGTAAGTGTTTTTAATTTATACCACTTCACAAAGGTGAACAAACATAGATTAGCACAAGTATATAATAATCCTAAGACAAATTGTCCAAGGTGGTTATACTTAAAATTATACATATATAATCCAAGTAATATTGGGATAAGTTTTAAAATAAAAATAATGGTCATGGTTATATTTTATTTTATAAATAATAATAATAAAAAGACTTATTTGACATCTGACCTTTTATAAAATGGTATGAATCGTTGTTTTGAAATGTGGAAGGTATTTTTAGGGAAAGAAAATAACTGTGAGAGACCCTATCCGATCCATTAAGGAGTTGAAGGATGATTCGTCGAGGGTTCATTGAGAGACAATAAAGTCGACTCCAGTAATAAAAATTGTCATTTCATATTTTTAGTAACAAATTCAATTTTGTGTTTACGAGGGTTCTATTAATTTTATTTTTAGTAACAAATTCAATTTCGTGTTTACGAGGGTTCTATTAATTTTGAGAAAATTCTGAATTTTTAATTTTTAAATTTAATTAATAATAATATTCGAAATATTAACAACGGAACAAATTATTCTAGAAATATAGCTAGAACATAGTCTATTCAACTTTATGGTTGATTTATGTTAACTTAGGCATTTATGTTTACTTTATGATCGAATATTGTAAGATAGGATTAATTTATGTTAAAATATTTACATGATAAGTGTCATCATTGGAGAAAAATAGTCATGCAACATCCGTTACATATGAACGGAGTTCAACTGTGACATCTGGAAGGTTGAATTATTCCTTGTTAGGATGGGAATTGACAAGTATGCATCGTTGGTATGCATGAGCTACAACAACAACAACACAGATAGATACAGGTTCAAGTCCAACTGCAGCAAGAAAGATGAAATGATTTTCATTGCCTCGCCTCTTCTCCCAACAACTGCAATAACTTAAGTATCCCTGCATGAAAACCTTGGGACGTAGAAAGTGTTCACGCAGCTTCCTCATATTCCTGCAATTCTTTGTTTTCAATATGCAAAAAATGAGAAGATTCCTGCAATTCTTTGTTTTCAATATGCAAAAAATGAGAAGATTCTTGCAATTCTTTGTTTTCAATATGCAGAAAATGAGAAGAGGTGAATACATCATGAATATGCAAACTCAAGAAGAAAAACATCATCATGGAGATATACAGAAAATGAAAAGAGGTGATTCCATTATGATTGTGCAAACTCAAGAAGAAAAGCATCATCATGGAGGTCCTGGATTAATTGTCTCAAGTACCCTGCACTTGGACAACAACCATGGCATTCCTTATGTGAATTCATAATGAATGGTATTGGTAATGGAAAGGTTTATGGAACTACCAATGCAGTCACAGCTTCGGAGAAGACTGAGTACTTTGAGGTAGTAGTAGTAGTAGTACCAGGGGGAGGGGGAGAGGGGACTCTTCAAATGGAGTCTTATCCCGACATCAACTTGCCATTTCTGTTTGAGGGCATTCCACTTGATCAAAATATCAACCTTGATATGCTATTGGATTGTAACATAGAAGATGATATTAGATGAGCGACATTTCTATTAATTCTAACCAAGCTGAGATCAAAAGGGAGATTTACCTCATTGAGATAGTTTTTGGGTCCCAAAGTCCACCAAACTCCATCGAGAATAATAAATATGAGGATCAAGCCAACTTAGTGGCATTGGAATGGCAGAGGACAGACAACAATGAGGACAAGCAGCTACAATTTTGATTAATCAGGTGCAGTAGCAAAGGCTTAGATGATGGAAGATACTAATTCAGTCACTGCTAAACTTATTTATCTTGCTGACATCATTGATACAAACTCTTTTTGGAATTGTATTTTTTATCTCTGTTATTTTGAGATGCAACATTTTTTTTTGGCCATGCTAGTGATCATGCTTTATATCGTTTCTTCAATTCATAAATGGTATATCATTTTATG
>ML840467.1:0-13213 GCA_009831015.1 Picea engelmannii | reverse complement strand
CGAGAAGATAAGGGAAAGTTCTCTCTTCATTAGCCATCTCTGGCAAGAGTGTAGAAAAGGAAGTCCCCTTTCTGATGTTGAAACCAATAATGCTCCAATCATCATTAATGCTCATCCAACAGTACAATGAACCGTCACAGAAAGCCATCCCGATCCCCCTACCCATATGATTCTCCTCCGACATGTGTCCTGCAATCTTCCATGATCTGTCATCGGAATCATAGACTTCGATTATATGTGCACTCGGAGGACTGGACTTGACTTACCCGCCACTACTACCTTGTATGTATCAGGACTTTCGCCCTCCCCTGCCACGATCCCTACGAGACAATTTTTTGTGGATGAAATAAAGGCGAGTTTTACAGAAGTTCTTCCGAGAGGATTGCATAAAAAAAATGTTGTAGTTCTTAACAAGAACAGGCCTGCCGCCAATGCAAAGAATTCGTTTACTAAATTATTTGCAGTTTCTAAGGAGACCGAGGAGGTCTTCTTCCAGGTTCGTGTGAAGAAGTAGTAAACCAAACAATCAAATAATGCATGGAAGCCTGTCAAGATTGTCAGTGAGGCTCTGTAGAGGATGGCAAAGGAATTAAATGACCCTGATAATAATAGGGCTTCGAGTACAACACTGAATAGACAGCCAGGGCAGCAAGGGCGGTGAACTTGACAACTGTAGTGCACCAGTTATATGCACCTTCAACGTTAATGCACGTCGTCATCCCTACAATAAGGGATTGAAGTTGAAATCCAATAGAAATTTAGAAAAATAAAAAATTTAAATTCATTTTAATATCAAAAAAATTATTATTAAGATCTTTCTATGTTTAACTTTGGAAATGCCATGAAAATTAAAGTCAAAGAGTAAATTAATATTGAGTCAATGCCTGACTCATTGCTATAGTCCCTATGCCTTTAGCAGGGACTAATAACTCTAAAATAAAATATCAAAGTTACTTATAATGATTCACTTTTATACTTAAGTGAAATACACTTTACAATGAAGCATGAACTTTTTCAAAAAAGGTAACAAAAAGATAGACTTGAACTCAAGACCTCTTACTTAATAAGGCAACTTTTAACCAAGTGGGATAGCAAAACACATTGTGTTTTTTAGCAGGAGGATTGGGGGTGTTGGTGTTGGTGTTGTTGAAGTTGAAGATGGCCTTGGAGAGCGTGCTCATAAAAAACTATTTTCACACAAGAATAAAATTCACTTATCGATGACAACAAGGGTTAGATCTCGGTTAGCTTATCCGAAAAATGCACCTTTTCCTATATGTTTCTAATTTTCCGATATCACACAAGGTGCGGGGAAAAGAGATTACACGGATCTAAAAGAGTAGCAACCCAGAAACAAACAATATAAAATTGAAATAAAACTCTGCAAAAAATTTAAAAAGGGCGTATTCAGGCTTTATATCTCTGGATCTAGTTGAAATGGCTGTATCTTGGACAAACGAAAAAAATTTTGAGTTAAAAGAAAAGCATTCTTGACTGAAACAAGCGCTCTGGACGCAATGGAATAGTCCTCTCAACCTAGAAATGTACGTAAATGGAATAAAATGGATATGATACAACTTGACTTCACGATCTCAATCTACAATAGGAGTGGGTCTTCAACCTGGCTCTAATACCATGTTCGACAACACATGTATTCCAACAGAGTACGAACACCTTAAGTAACCACTCACACAACTATATCAAAGATCAACACATTGATGTTTTGACATGGTAAAACCCCTACGGGGAAACATCCACGACCCCATCCAACGCGGCCACTTGGACTAGTTTATTAATGCATAAGAAAAAGATTACAGATAGATTATACAAGAGAGTTTCTCACAATCGATCATCGGCAAATGGCCCTCCATGCTCTTTAAATAGATATCGTGGATCAATCGGGTGTTAAGTCATGGATCAATGGTCGTTAAGATTGAGGATAATATGAATCGTTGAATCACTTTATTTCAGGAACATATCGTGACCGTCGGATTTCCTAACTACAAATTCATACTAATGCATACTAAAGAAACACACTTTTACCTAAAGACACATTAGACCAAGTAGATCTTAACTAACTCCTAAGTGTCTAAATATCCTAACATGTTCTCTCAACCAATTATTATCCAAGGAATCAAATCAAATCAATTATTGATCTTCTCTCATGTTGGTTGATGCGGGATGCCTTAAGGCCCTCCCTCCCATGGATATCTTCCTAGTGAACTCAACCCATTTGCTTTGGGAAAAATATTTAGAGTCTTATATAGTACCTTAGAGCTTGTAATAATCAGGGATAGGTTATTTCATACTTGATAGTGGGTATTTATCAATGGCACCTGATCAATTGATTCTAATACAATTGTTCAACACCATCATACTTATTCACACTTGCTAGACTAAACATTGTACCTTGGTACCCATTATCATTATTAGTGGGTTACCTTGAATCTAAAAATGGTATTCATCAATGATCGATGACTAGAAAGATTCTCCCATGTTTGAATTTGATATATTTATTCAAATGGTGTAGATTCACACATTGTGACATATTTTGATTGAAGACCTTAGGATACGATGACATCCCTCTTTGGTGCTACCACCTAAGTTTGATTAGTAGTACCACTACCTTATATTGTATTGGTACCTTGGAGAACCAAATTTTTCTTTACACAATCCCATTTGATCTCCTATTGTACATTGAGACATAGATCCACTATGTACTTATTTGTGGTTATGATCTTATTTTGACATGAATCCACAATGTATTGCTTTGTGGCCACAACTTTACAATTTATATACTTTATGGATTCATAGTGTGCTTGATTTGGTAGTCATGCTTGTTTTCCACTTGAGAATGGGTATGCCCGCCTCAAGGAAGAGAGTTGCCTCATACTTAGATTTTTCTTGTAGGTAATTTTTTGATCATTGATTTGTTGGAATCCTACTTGTTTTTCCTACCAAACGCCTCTTATGATTTATAATGTAGTTCAACCATCAATTGCTCTTCTTCCCTCACTCATTAGGGAGCATTTATTACACATGATCGTGTTCACCTCTAACCTTCATATCATGATTGAACCATCATATTTTCCTACATTCTCTAATTGTAACCTTCCTGAGCATTTTATGGCTAGTCCCTCCATATGTTTGTCTTTCCTTGAAGCAACTTACAAGCACTTACTAGTTTCTAGTTAGAAACCTATGAGCACCCTCAAAATGGCATATATACTTAAAGATTAGGAAATTGTCTTTGTCCCATTCCTCATCTTGAAAGAAACCTTATTTTTCTACAAATTTGATTGAGGATCTCTTAAATATAATATATAGATCTCTCTTCTTCATCGCCACCCAACCCCACCCCCCCAACCCGACCATTCTAAGTATAATTCATAATTATAAGTCTTGTGTTCATTTACTAGCATTAGACATATAAGTACAAACTTGATGTTAGTTTGGTTGATGCTTTTGAATATATTTTATTCATGTGAAATTTTTAATGAAGAATGAGAAATATATCTTCTTGATTGAGTATGTGTAGGTGTTAGGAGGAACTTTGTGTTGGAGATCCACTTGACTTACCAACGATTGGAACAAAGAAGGAGGACTATAACCACCAAGTATTTCCCTTCTCTTCCTCAAAATTTCATCTATAAAAGTGTTAATTAAGAAAGAATACTTCAAAGACCATTTACTCTGTCAATGAGGCCCTAACCCCTCATTTGAGAATTGAAATATCTACCATAACAATATTCCCTATAACACCCTGCACTATTGATGGTACATTGGTTTTGAATTTGTATCAAAAGAATAGACAATGATCAACATCAACTCCCCATCCATAGTAGGATTGATGTAAACTTCCCACAACTTGACATAAGATTATACAACATCCACCACATTGCTAGCAAGATCTTTCTCTAATGTATCCACAGATACTTCTCCCTACACAAAGTCAAGAGGATAGACAATACACCTTTCTTTTACTTAAAATTAATGACATACAACCTTGTTTTTAGTTTAATATTGTATCATTTTCAAAGGCCCAATCTAAGCCCAATAAGGTCTACTAGGGATACTTTTCATCTACTCTCTCAATAAATTCAAATTCTACATGATTCTTTATCCCATCCAAATTTATTTCTACATCTTTTGATCGACCAATGGGGTAGATCATAGACTAGTTTGCAAGATGGAGTTAGATAAACATGTAAAACCAACTTTGGTTTCCCCATAAATTCCCAAGATTTCATCAGTAGAATGTTAACATTGAAAATTATATATAGCATTACATCTCATACCTCATGTTCATCAATCACTACATTTTACTTGAGCTCCCTCTATAATTGCTTCTTATTTTATTGAAAGTTAGGCCCTTTCCTCTGCACACTTTGGGGACTTGAGGACTTGCATGAATAGAGAATGTAGTTTTGTCAATGACCCTTCATCCCCAAAAATTATTAATAATGTATACAATTAATTATGAACTTCATCTCCCACACGATACATCATTTGAAGATGTTCTCAATGTTGTGGTACACTTATCAAACTCAACGACTGAGATGTTGTTGTCAAGTTGAAATTCCAAGTTCTCACAACTTATTGCATCACTTCAATTGCATCTTTCAAATACTCATGATGCCTTACAACATCAAACTTTGGAGCACTAGGAGCAACTTTCCTTATCTTCCCTATCATTGAAGCTTCAAGGTCAGTGTTGGTCTTAGCTACTCCTCTAGCAATAATATTAACTCTTGTAGGTGATCTTTCAACCACTCTAATTACTAAGGCTCATCGCTTAGATTTTTCAAAATAAGCTTTGTGTTTCCTCCCATTTCATGCTTCCCATTTCTCAATTAACTTCAAACACTCTTAAGGTAATATGCCTTATATTTCGACAATGTCCATACCAAAGCTAACATGGATGCAAAATAGTTTTTTGTTAGTTGGAAAACTTCTTTTCTATTACAACACCAAGTACAAGGATGAATATTTTCTACTCTCTCCCCTAGTTATCCTAACCTTGGTCTTGTTCATGATTACTTCCTAGAAAGGAGTCTATTGCATATACATTCTTCTCAAACATTTTTATCAATGTTTACATAGATCTATAATCCTCGGTATGGTAGGTGGTGTTCCAATAGAAGTAACAATATAGAACAACAACAATACCACTATACTTGGCAACAAAATCCAATGGTATGGGTCATGGCCCAAGATCGCAAATCTTCACCCTTGTATTACCTAAAAATGGATTTGATGTCGCGATAGTATATCATTGAAATATCACACAATCATTCTTCAAGTGCCCCTCTAAGATTTCCTTTTCAACCCACTTTTCTTTCACCAACTCCTAGATCTACTCAAACAAAGCAAACAATTGGCACTAGAACTACACCATCATAAGAGCTAGTCTTGGAATTGAGGAATCATGAGATCCATTGATTCTAGGCACATTGTAACTCCAAATCCTCCTACAAATGTGGAGATGTGGTTGAAACAATAACCTTTGAATATGTGGTTGAAACCTACTAATAAACCATTCTTTATGAGGCACATATTGTATACTATATCTAACCCAATTCATTAGGTTGTAGAACCTTTTATTGTACTCTTGAACTAATTCTCCAATGTAATGCTTGAATTCTTTCAACCCCATAATAATTTCATGCTCATATTTAGGATTTTGGAATTATTTGATAAGTTCCTAATGCAAATAATCTATGGTCTACATAGGACCCGATGAATCACTTTGCTTGCACTTCTTATACCACTACATAGCTCTGCCATGCATAGTGGTTTGTGATTCAACTAGCTTCACACCATTGTTAGTCCCTTGTGCACTCCATCACATGGTAGAGGAACCAATATTGTTCCATGTCTTTTTCTCAGTGGCCATGGTGTCAGTGTTTCATGGAAACTTGCACAAGAGATCTAGCTAAAGCATGCACAAACAAAGCTTATCAAGAAAGGAAGAGAGATTCAATATGGAAGAATGAGAAAATATATTCACACTACTCCAATGAGTTGATGATTGATACATAGATCGCGATCAATATGATACAATGAACGAGTGGAATACACTCATATATAGGGAAAAACATTCCATAATTAAGAAAAGCAATCAAGCAATTAGCTTTTCTTAGAAATGCATGCATGCATAATAGTGATGGAAAAAATAGAAAGTTTAAAATATAACTAGTCAGTTAACTCCCACTGAACTAGTGTGTCGAAAGTAGAAATTTCTCCAACACCCCCCTTGAACATCACTATGGAGTAAAAAATGAGTCACGGATACTAGACCATTTTAGGTACTCATGTACACTGAAACTAATGAACACTGAATAAAAGTGAGGAAAGAGGGAAAACCACGTGGGAACAAAACCCCCCCCTCAAAAGATAATGTACCAAAAGAAAAAAATAACAGTTGTTAGACAATTGTGTTCTTCACTACAAGATAATCCCGCAAAGTCTGAAACTTCTGCTCATTGAAAGTCTTCGTGAAGATGTATAAATCTTTATGGATCTGATGAAGTCCTTTGGAAAACTATCAGGCCTTGTACCTCTTGATCATGTGGACCCATCTACACCTGAAAAATATTCATTTCTAGTGGATGTGGAACCAGATTCCAAGTCTGGTTCTGTAGGAGTGAGTCATACTTCTTCTGCATGGCTGCTTGCCATAATGGATTTCCCACAACCCTATTGTAGTTCTGTGGATCAGTAGATTGAACCATATAGCAATGCATGGGCATCGCAGGTTCTGAAGCTGAAAGTACATGAGAAGGCTCCTCATGCTAAGATTGAGTCATCATCGAAACCAATGGATTCCCTACAAGGTTGCCTGTTTTTGGAAGTGTGGTTTGTGCCTTCTTGGGCATCTGCTGAGGCTTCGGCGTTAGCTTCTAAACTGGTTGTACTACTTGCTTATTTCCATGTACAGAATTTGAGTGTATGGAATCATCTTTGATGTCTGAAACTGATGGAAGGACAAGAGTATATGCATATTGCACTGGAGGTGCATGCAAAGTACTCTCCTTATGTGTAAGTAGAATAGAAGAGTCATCGTCAGAAAACTTAGTGAATTTATACAACCTTGACTTGTGATCCACCTCACCAATTGTAATGATGGAATTGTCATGCATGTCAATTACTGAAACTGAATCTGAAGTAAATTCAACCTTTTTACCTTTGTGAGTGATCTGATAAACTGAGAGCAGATTCATAGAAATATTTGGAACATGTAAAACATTCTTAAAACTATCATTGTGGAGTTCCAATCTCCCTTCTCCTGCTACTGCTACTGGAGTATCATCCCCCATGAGAATAGGGGGTCTTGAGCATGGACTCAAGGAAGAGAAAACTTCCTCTTTCACTACCATATGATGGGATGCACCAGAATCTATAATCCATGAATCATATGAGGAATTAATTGCAACCAGAGCATGATGATTACCTTTCTTAGGAGCATGATTTTCTTCCTTCTGCTTCTTGACTCCCTCTGGAATAAAGTTTCCAAGGTTGTTTTGTTGAAGTGCATGTGCCATAAGATCGATATGTTTCTTCATGCATGTGGATTCTTCATGATTCAGTTTATTGCAGTAAGTGCACTGCTTTCCCTTCTTCTTCTTGGAATCTGAAGAGTCTTTAGAACCTGAAGAATCATTAAAGGGTTTGGAATATCCCTCCTTCCCGTTCTGTTTGGATGACCCTTTTCCATCATGCATGGTGAGTACATGTGCTTTGGGATCATTCATGAGGCCCATCTATATGCGTTTTGTCTGCTTTTGTGTAAGAGACTCAATAAACTAAGCCAACATAGGTATTTTTCAATTTGTTCCAAAAAGACATATGCCAGAATGAAAATTGGAGACATATACAGTGTATTTTGGTCCTAGCTTGGCCAAGATTGTTAGAATAATTTGTTTCTCTTGTGTAGACTTGTCAATACCATATTCACCCAAGCTCAAAATCAAAGATTTGAATTTAGTAAATAAATCATGTATATTATCAAAACTTTTAGGGTCTAAGGTATTCAACTCTACCTCGAGCATATGATCTTGCATCTCATCCTACTTTCCAAAGAGTCCTTCCAAGGTGGTCCATATCTTGTTTGGAGTCTTGCATGCAGCAACATGAAACCATAAATTAGTGGATATTAACTCAAGAAGTATTCATGTGGCCTCATCCTTACAGTTCGCCCATCTCATCTTCTCAATCGTTATTGTAGGTTTTGTTTATGTCGCCATCGTTAAATTATATAGTCCTTTCCTTCTGAATTGGAATTCTGCCTTGGGATTCCAATCAAAATAATTGTATGGTGTGAGGATTACCACCAAATTTGATTGTATAATAGTTTCCCTATCCATCTCTCCCACTGTTTTTAAGAACCCCTACAAATTTACTCTCAATCTGTAAGTGAAAAATTAAGAAAGCACAACAGAAAGGACACTTTAAATGAAAATTCGTATCAGTTTCAGGAGATGATGTTTCGACTTACTTTCTGATCAAATGTTGAGGAATCTCGGCAAATGGTTGAAAACCCACTTCCAAAATGGGTCGATTTACTTTCCACGCGGGTCGTTTCCTCAAAAACTTAATATTTTGGGAGCAATCACTATAGAAAGGTACAGCCACAGATTCGTATCAATTTCAAGAGGCTATCTTGCAGCTTACTTTTTGAGCAAACGGTGCAAAATATCGCCAAACGATTGAAAACTCACTTCCAAAATGGGTCGATTTACTTTCTAGGTGGTCTGTTTCCTCAAAAACATAATGTTTTGGGAGGAATAAATGTTAAAAGGTATGACCACGGATTTAGCTCGCCGAAACCCTGATTTTTCTTATTCTTTGGCTTGTCTGGCTTACTCCAAGCAATATAGCTCTGATACCATGTCAATGTTTCATGGAAACTTGCACAGGAGATCTAGCTAAAGCATTCACAAACAAAGCTTATCAATAAAGGAAGAGAGATTCAATATGGAATAATGAGAAAATATATTCACACTACTCCAATGAGCTGATGATTGATATATAGATCATGATCAATATGATACAATGAATGAGTGGAATACACTCATTTATAGGGAAAAACATTTCATGATTAAGAAAAACAATCAAGTAGTTAGCTTTCCTTAGGAATGCATGCATGCATAATAGTGATGGAAAAAATAAAAAGTCTAAAATAGAACTAGTTAGTTAACTCCCACCGAACTAGTGTGTCAAAAATAGAAATTTCTCCAACACATGGAACAATGATAACTTCAATATCGACTTTATGCATTGATTCACCATAGTCATAGTTTGTGTACGTGAAACTAAAACAAATCATAGAAAACTAGGTTGAGAGACCAAATTTTGACTTCCAACGGTGACGTTAACACTACTAAAAACAATTACAAATCAATTCGAACCAACTCTCACTGTTAAACTAACACTTTTTACAAACATTTTTAGATGTACACTTTGATTGTTAACAACTATGACACTTGCACTGTGCAATACAATGGTTATCATTACTTGACCAACAACAAAAGGAGCAATGGGTGAATCCAAGGGCATACCAACATCGTGGCCTACTGTGGATCCATCATACCAATGTGGCACATATCCCAATGCATCATTCTCTTGATTTTGCACATCATTGACAACAACTTCAATCTCATCATCTTTGGGTACAATAGGTTCATTTGATGCATCTATGCACTTTATTTAAGAACTCATGTTCCCTAACTCATCATTACTCCTCCAACTATGATTTTATGATGTTCCCTTAAGTCTTTCCAGTGCATCCTTCTCTCTTATTTTCTCCAACACGTACCCTTTATTACAATATATGGTGCCAACCAATTGTTCTTTGCTCACCTCTCCCAACCATCTCATTGTCTCACATTATGGATTCACATCAACATTGTAGTATATCATGAGGGGCTTCTTCCTAGTGTGAATCATTGTCATCTTGTAGTGTACCTAGGGAGAATAATATAGGGTACCTAGGTAGGTACCCAAGGGGGGTGATAATAGATAGGTGGCCACATAATGTGAAAGCAATAATTGTAAAAAGGCTTACTAAAAGGTTTCACCTACTAAAAGGTTCCTTCACTAGAAAGTTCCTAGGATATTGGATAGGATCATATAAAGAAGTAGAAGCATTGTAATGAGGTTTATTATGAAGTATATTGTAATTATAGCAAGCATTGCTTGAGGAGTGATTTCCTTCCTTGAGGAATAATTAACGGTGTTACCCTACCTCAAGGGTTTTCTCTGCAATTCTTATGCATTCATTCTTTTGTTGTTTATTATGTTCGTCTACTATGTTATTTTCAAATTAATGTGTATCTTCTATTTTCATATATGTTGAGTTACACTATAATTGGTGTTAGCGCTAGAAGTTGACTCTTGACTGCTAAAGAGTCAAGCCTAGCACACCTTGATTTAATTGGATTTTAGGAAAACTTAGAGAGTGGTAGGATCAATGTTAAGGCAGTGAGATAACTACAAATTAGTAGCTGGCCATTGGGCATGGAGTCCATTAAAAGCAATAACCCTGTCTCAACATTCTATGGGCGACAGGTCAAGCTAACAAAACTTAGATCAGCTCCAAGGCTATAAAGAAATGGAATGAGGAAATGAAGAAAACAAAACTGCAAGTTAATAAAAAACCACTTGGATCCTTGATACACTTACATGGAAGAATACTCAATATTCAAAAACCCTTTCTAACTGTAAATATAAGTCTCAAATGTGGCTGGTGGCAAAAACTACAATATATCCTATACTACAGTATTCTCAGCACTGAATTGCATACATATATCCTATAGAAACAAAACACATTTAAGCATATGAAAAATAAATAAATGATGAACTAAGGAAAACAAATTGATCATGAACTTTGTTATCCGTTGAGATTTGTACATAGAAGTCTTGACAAGATCTTTTCAAAGTATTACATAGGTTGTTCACCTTCTACATCTCTCTCTCTCAGTCCCTCGGACTGAATCCTCCCCCTCTCACTCTTTTCATTCCTATATTTTATAAATATATTACATTCTTCTCAAGATCCAAGAAAAATGGATCCAAAAACCTCCATCCCAAATTCGAAATGATGAGGTGGCTAGGCAATTTTTAGGAAAAATAAATTGTTGAAATTCTGGAAAAACGATGCCCGAATATCCATTCGAATATCCCAAACCATGACACCTGTATAAAAACGGAAATAGGTTTTTGTATACGAGTCCGTTATTGAGAAAAACCTCTTTTCCTTTTGAAAAATAACCTTCCAACTGTCTAGGATCTGTTCCCAAAAATAATGACTAAAACAAAAAAATTCTTGAATTTCTGAATCTAAAAAATGAGTTGTAAATATTCATTCGAATCTTCCAAACCATGAAACCTATGTAAAAAAGGAAATATGTTTTTGTACATGAGTCCATTATTGAGAAAAACCTCTTTCACTTTTCAAAAATAACCTTCCAGTTGCCTGGGATCATTTCCCAAAACTAATGACTAAAATAAAAAAAATCTTGAATTTATGGTAACTTCTTGTTAAACATTAGGTGCGCTACGGGAACTTCCTATAGAGCCCTTTTCAAAATCTTAGTTTTAGACTTTAAAACCCCTCATATGACCTTAATATGGACAAACAAATGTTAATAATACCTTATTATCTTTATATCAGCAAAATATGAATTTTTAAGACCAAAATTTGATCATGAAAATATTAGTGCTAACAATTGGTATCAAAGATCTTTCTTGGGCCAAAAAGGGGAAGTTTTTTTTTGCCTTTTGCATATTTATCAAGGGAAAAAGGAGATAGCAACATTCAACTCATTTTCTGAAACTTTAAGTGCAAAATTTGAGGAATCCAGCCATATATCTAATTTCCTCTTGAAAAAACAATAGATTTAAAAAAAAATCATCTAAATTGGAGTCGTGGAAGTTGAGTGTTGGATATTTAGACACTTAGAAATTAGTTAAGATCAAATTGGTAAAATGTGTCGATAGGTAAAAGTGTGTTTCTTTAGTATGCATTTGTAGTTAGGTAATCTAACCGTCATGATATGTTCCCGACATAGAGTGATCTGGCGATTCATATTCTCCTCAATCTCAACAACTACATTGATCTATGGTTTAACACATTATTGATCCATGATCTATACTTAAAGAGCATGGAGGGTCATTTGTTGGTGATCAATTGTGAGAATCTCTCTTGTAAACCTCTATGTAATATTTTTCTTTTGCATTAATAAATTGGTCCAAGTGGCCACATTGGTTGGGGTCATGGATTTTTCACCATAGGGGTTTTACCATGTAAAAACATCAGTGTGTTGATCTTTGATCTAGTTGTGTGAGTGGTTATTGAAGTTTTCCATCCTCTATTGGAATACATTTGTTGTTGAACATGGTATCAGAGCGCATTTGAAGACCTTCTCTCATTGTAAATCGATATCTTGAATCCATGTTGTCACATCTCTATTTTATGTTATTTTCTTTTATTTCTGGGTCCAGAGGACTATTCCATTGCATTAGGAGTGCTTCTTTTAGCTATAAAGGTTTTTCGTTTCATTTGAAAAGGTTTTTATTTTCCCATATACGACCATTTCATTCAAATCCATAGGTACAAACCCTAAATATGCCCTTTTTAATTTTTACTGAGATTATATTTCGGTTTTATTTCAGTTTTATTTTTTTATTTTTGGGTTACTACTCCTTTATATCTATGTATGCTCTTTTTTCTGCACTCTGTGTTATCTCGGAAAATCATAAACAAAGAGGAAAGGGTTTTCTTGTTTTCATATGCTCTTTGTCGTGCACTCTTTATGATCTCAATAAATCAAAAACAAAGGGAAAATTTGCATTTTTTGGGTAAGTTAACCGAGATCTAACCTTTGTTGCTGTCGAGAAACAAATTTTTTTTTTGAATGCATGAAAATAATATTTTATTGGGCACACACTCCAAGGCCATCTTCCACAACAACAACAACACCCCCAATCCTCCTTCTTAAGACTATAATGTGTTTTGAACTAGCTCACTTGGTTGAATGTTACTTTACTTAGTAAGAGGTATTGAGTTGAAGTCTCTTTTTTATTATTGTTTTTTAAAAGTTCATGCATTCTTTATAAAGTGCATTTCACTTCACTATAAAAATGAATCACTATTAAATAACTTCAATATTTTATTTTAAGTTTTTTTTTTGCATGCAACTTTCATTTACAA
>ML840466.1:24664-41863 GCA_009831015.1 Picea engelmannii | reverse complement strand
CATTGTAAAGATGTACTAATAAGCTTTCGAAAAGAAATAAAGAAGCCTCCCTCACAGAGAAACGGCCCGGAGACGTAGGCAAAGTTGCCGAACTCCGTTATCAAACTTGTGCATTATGGTTTGCTGCTTTTCATTGTTTTTCATATCTGAAAATATGTTAATGGCTGTATAATTCATTTTCTTTTCTCGCTCTTTCATTAAGTTTCCCAATGGTCAATTAATGCATGCTAATTAAACTCAACCATAGTCATTTCGAAAAATCCTGACGGATCACATGGTATTAGTAAGAGAAAAAAAAGGTCGTTTCATTCAGCTAGAAAAAGAAGACCCAAATAAGCAATTTGTCTGGCTCAAAATATCAGAAAATGGAAATCACATCAGAATTGCAGCATGTTATTTTGCGCCACAAATTTCAAAAATCTACAAAAGTAGAGGGCTTGACCACAAAGATCCCTTTGCAGCCCTAAAAACAGATATTGCAATATATTCTCAGCTAGGTGAAGTCCTTGTAGTGGGGGATTTCAATGCTAGAACTGCAGGTGAACAAGCTAGCATTCTTTGTTGTAAAGAAGACGGTGACCCTATCTGGCTTACAGAAGAGAGTAATCATCAGTGGGAACGAATTTCAAAGGACAAAGGCTGCAATCTCTTTGGAGAACAATTGCTTACACTATGTGGGGCTTTTGATTTAGTCATTTGTAATGGTTTGACTAGATGGGAAAAGTCTGGTAATTTCACTTGCAATACTTACAATGGACCAAGTGTAGTAGATTATGCAATTTGCTCGCATAGTTTGTGTGGGAAAATGGAGGAAATGTTGATTGGAGATCAAATGTGGGACTTAAAATCAGATCACAAGCCAATTTATTTAAGTTTCTCTTGGACCGGAAAGCAACAATTAGGGTCAAAAATTCAGTGTGATCAACAAAATCCCCCAAATGGCAGAATTCTTTTGACTCTAGAGAATTGTAATACCTTCAAAAAAATGTTAAAGAGGCTCTTCGAGAAGGAGGAAATCTCATTTCATGGCCTTCATAGTCACGGATTAACATATTTAATTCAAAGCGCACTTGCTGAGTGCAAAAGAGCAAAAATTAAGAAGTCTGAAACAAATTGTTTTCCGATTAATGCTTGGTTTGACGGGGAATGCAAAAAGGCAAGGAGAAAGTGGAAGGAATCAGACAAGGATAACATAAATCTCAAAGCTTACAAGCAGATAGTAAGAAAGAAAAAGGCTGATTTCATGGTTTCGAGGAGAGAAGAACTAATATTCCTTGGGAAAAATAACCCCAAACTATTCTGGAAGGAGCTCCAACCGAAAAAGGTGCAAACTGAAAACAACATTACAGCTTCTAATTGGTTCGACTATGCAAGACAACTTTATGAGCAGGATCCCAAGGTTGACCCTCCTCCCTTGGTCAACACAAACACAAAACTCTTCACGGTGCAAGAGGTAGAGATGGGTATCAAGAGGTTGGGTGCTGGAAAAGCAAAAGACTTGGATGAACTCCAAACAAAGTATCTAAAGTGGGGCTTAAAAATTCTTTCACCTCACATCACAAAAATTTTCAACAACATCATACAGCAGGGGTTCCCCACAGATTGGACGACTAGTATGGAAATACCTCTTTTCAAGAGTGACGACGTCAATAATCCCTCCAATTATAGAACCATAATGATAAACCCCTTGTTTGCAAAGTTATTTGGAAGCATGTTAGAAAAGAAAATCAGCAAGTGGGCAGAAGAAAGAGATAAACGTGCTAAAGGGCAAGCAGGTTTTAGACCTAAACATTCCACAGTTGATCATTGCATAACTTTAAGGCACATCATTGAAAAAGTTTGGGAAAAAAAGGAAGAAGTTTTTTGTTGCTTTGTTGATTTCAGAAAAACCTTTGACACGGTTCCTAAGGATAAGCTTTGGGGCAGAATGGAGGAACTCGGGGTTCCCAGGCATTTGAGAGCAATTGTGCATAGGCTGTATGAAGAGGTGAAAGTCAAAATTAAAACTTCAGCAGGCATTTCTGAAAGTTTTAGAAGCGATATCGGGGTCAAGCAAGGTTGCTCATTGTCTCCTACCCTTTTTGGGTTATATATTGACAAGCTTGAAGAGTGGCTAAATTCGCAAGGGGGTGACAGTATCCATTTGGGCAAGTTCATTATAAGGCTTCTTTTGTACGCAAATGACCTTATATTAATTGCTAAATCGGCTCTTGGTTTGCAAGGGCACTTATGTTCCCTTGAGCATTTTTGTAGAAGGGTGGGGATGCAAGTCAATATTAGTAAAACGAAAGTAATGGTTTTCTCTAACAAAAGAAAGCATAACCAGCATAAGTTCTACTTTGAAGGCAACATTCTAGAAGAAGTTGCAGACTACAAATACCTCGGAATTGACTTCAACAGAAATTTATGTTGGGATGGTTGTAGAAAGAAAAGAACTTTAGGGGGTTGGAAAGCATTTTATGCTTTTCAAAACAGGTGTAGAGAGGCAGAGATGTGGGACTGGAAAACCACTCTAACTCTTTTTGGGCTTCTAGTGATTTTGGTGATTCTCTACGGTTGTGAACTGTGGGCCAGCAGCGCAACCGAGATGCAGTGGAAACAAATTGAGAAAATTTAGAAGCGTTTTATTACAAACAAATTCAAAATTAAAAGTGCAGTTCCTTATGTTATCCTGTTAAGTGAAATAGGGGTTGCTCCTATTGAAGCAATTGCTATGGTGCGAGTCATAAGGTATTTGAAAAAAATTGAGCAAATGGAAGAGGGTAGATGGCCTAAGGTTGCTTTAGTGACAGATTGTGCAAAAGAAAGAAGACTTGGATGTGGAAAAATAACAAATGGTTTAATAAATGGGGCATTTGCTCGAGTATGTGTCCTACAAACAATAAAGAGATAAAAAAAATTGTTATGGATAAGTTCCACAAACGTACTTGGGAGAAAGAGCCAGGGAGAAAGAAGAAGTACTACATTGAAGAGTTTAACCCCACTCATAACCATTAGCAAAACACGTACATAGGGGCCAATATTTCTTGGAGATCTAAAATTCTTATTGCTCAATTAAGGACTAATTCTCATCAACTTCGTTGTGAAACAGGGCGCTGAAAAGGCCAAAAGAAATGTGGGAGGAAAGAGTATGTATTTTGTGCTCTTCCTGAAAAGTGGAAACTGAAAAACATTTCATTTTAGAATGCGAGGCCTTCAAAGACAGTAGGGAAAATTATGCAAGTATGTTGGCAGCTAGTTCTTGGGATAATCTATTCAACGAAGAGTTTGTCGAGAAGCTAGGAGCAGTTGTTGTAAAACTTCATAGGAAAAGGGCCGAATACAAAAGCCAGATGGAAAAGCAATCTATCCCATAGGCTATTTTTAGCCTCGTGGACGTTAAAAATACTTTCTTTCTTTCTTAACTAGGTAGTGTTTGCACTTTGTTCAAGATATTTTAATTTGGGTTATTGAATGAGATTGTGTCATCTCATCCAATGTAAGTTAAAGAGTTGGCATAGTTCCTCTATTTTTAAGTGGAAATTGGTCAGGGAGTTGGGCTTAGGTGGTCAGGAGACTTTGGAATGGGAGGTTTTTAGCAAAGCATTGGCTCATGAAGGAATTTTCCTCTCTGACTCCTTGGACGAGTTGGTTTGGACAGGTAACTCAACCACGGGTACTATGACTGCAAAAGATGCATACGGTGTTATCGTAGTGAAGATTTGGACTAGAAGCTTCATTTGGTGGTACAACACGATGTGGAAATGGGACATGACTCTTGAACTCAAACTTTTCACTTGGTTGTTGATGGAGAACAGGATCCTCACCTGGGATATTCTTCAAATAAAAGGGTGGCAAGGACAGGGCATTTGTGCCATGTGCAAGAAAGATACAGACACATCCCAACATCTGATGTTACATTGTCCCTTTGCACAACATGTTTGGTCTAGAACGTTGATAGCCTTCAAGATAAATGTTTGGTGGACAAGCGGGAACATACACATGGTCTTTAACATTTGGAGGTCCAAGCACCCTAAGTGGCTCAGTCTTCCTTCCATTATTTGTTGGAACATTTGGTTGGAAAGGAACAAAGCAATGTTCGAGGAAGGCCATCCTTCCATTGAAGGGGTATTACATAGGATTCTATGATGGATCAGGGACCCAAAGACGCTGACACAATCCTCATTAAAGTTGAAACATCCTCCATTGATTTCAAAAAGAAGAGTTGCAACTTGGTTCGATGGGGTTGCTCAGGGAAATGGGTTGTGTAGTGGTGTTGGCAGAATAATCAAGGAAAACAGACACACCAACTACAAGTGGTGGTTCAATTGTGGCCCGGGCACAAACAATAGAGCTGAACTCCTCGAAGTCTAGACTTTAGTGTCCCTGGTGATGCGGTTACACATCCTTGATCTACATGTCATAGGGGATTCAAAGCTAATTATTGATTGGTTGAATAAGAAAATTGACGCTTAGGCGGTGGGCCTAAACTACTGGAAAGAGCAGATCCTGACACTTGCTCATTCCTTCTCAAATCTCGTCTTCATGCATTCTTACAAAGAATTCAACTATGAAGTAGATGTCCTATCCAAACAAGCTCTACCTTTACAGGAAGGGACTCTGAATTTCACTCAGTTGGTAGATGGTCAAGTTGGCCCAACATAGTTCCCGTGGCTTTACTGACCGATCACTGGAGATCTTGTTCCCTGCTAATACATGTTGGGTTTTGATTGGATGTTCATTCTCTTCTTTCTCGGCTGAGTCTATAGAATGTATTCATGTTTGCAGCGGATCTCTAGAATGATAGGGGAGATCTCCCTTAGTTTGTTGTCACTCTTTTCAGCTTTGCACAGCTTCCTGGGTGTTTATTTTATGTTGTTTTTCGTGGTCCCCCTTGTATGCTTGAGCCATCACTTTTCGGCGGTGATGATTGTAATACTCTAGTTTTATTCGGAGCTGGGAACTGTTTATATTTTTAATATAAATGAGCAATTTTTATGTGGAAAAAGTTAAAACATTTTGGATAAAGTGTAAATTATACAGTGTATAATTTTCTTCAAAGGTTTTATCGATACTCCTAAGCAATGTACTTTACTAGGTCTACTCCCTTTCCATGAACATTATCATAACCCAGGTATCCCTTAGCTAATTATAAGCCTTTATATGGGAGTCCAAGCTATCCTATGATGTATATGACCTTATGTTGTCCTCCAAGATGCACACTGTTCATTCTCTTGAGTAGAGCATTCTCTGAGCAAGCAATCATCTCCATGTGGTCATCATGAAGGACGTCACTCGAGCTACCAAGAGAATGCCAATGCCCTAGGGAATAATGCCAAGCAAGCACCCAAATGAGGTCAAGCAATAGTTGAGTAAGCCATCTCCCTTATGCAAATCCATCATGTACCATCTCTCATGTGCAAATCCATCTTGAACCATCCAGTGGCTAAACATACACCATGTACCCCAAATCTCTTAAAGCACCCCAAAACATGGTTTAAACACTTTCAAAGTATCCTCGAAAGCCAACACTCCCTCTTTGCAGCGAAAGTGTTGACACTAGCACCAGTTGACTCTCTTTGCAACTCCACCAATTATGTTACCTACAAATCTGTACTTGTTGCAATCCTATTATCGACCATTTTCACCTGTAAAGAAATTGTCACCCGTGCTATCACAACATCTTGATCCTCTAAATAATACTTATGACTTGTGAATCTGAAGGAACATAACCCTAGAATGAAATCAGCATGCCAACCTCCATCATCACTCGAGTCAACATCACAGGCCAAAATCCACAAACACCACATCATGCATTGTCCAAGACATCTTACAAAGATAATCATATCCTCATACAAGGCCAAGATGAGTGGATCACATCTATCAAAACCACAGAGATAAAAATCTACACAAGTAAACTCCTTGATCCTGAAATACTAAGCTCATGGTAAAGGTAACAACCCATGCAAGGCTATTAACAACCTGTGAACATGAGAATCCCTCTCATGCACCTCAAATACTCTAGCAATTGAAAAAACATGAAATAGGTCAACTCCCCCATCCCAAGAGAATCCTTGAGCAAGAGTAACAACATCGATAACTCCTCTTATTTGAAATAATCTTTCAACCATGATCCGGGTGGATATCGGTGTCCACCCACCTATTCCAACTGGCTCATCTTGGTATTTTTTCATTTGGGCAGTTTTTTCCTAGTCTTCGGGCCCTGAACTTCTGAGGTCGTTTTGAGGCCAAAAACAACATTTTTAGGGCTCACCATAGTCCAAACTATGAACAAGGTCAAATTTTGAAAACTTAATCTATAGTCCTTAGATAGACCTTTCCAATGGGCTATCATGCGCCTAAAACAAAGACCGTATGCAAAAGTTACAACCTCGGGAAGTTGATGTACCAACTTACCCCAACAAGGCCCACATGACTTTTGGCACTTCATCTCCTAGGGTTAGGTTTTTTGATGTCTAGGGTTTTTGCAATCATGTTTAATGTAAAAAGGATTTTAGAGCCTCATTGTACTCGTCTTCTTGCGAATGAGTGCAACCATCACATATCTTCTTAGAGATAAGCCACCACCATTCTAGTAAGCTTGTTTTCAGTCTGCATTTTACAATTTCTGCATATTTCTTTATTGAATAAAATTGAGTTTTACTGTATCTCTGTTATTGTTCATTGTGTCTTTGTGTTAATAATAATAATAATCTGTGCTCATTTCGTTCTGCTCATAAAATTTGGATCAGTGGTATCAGAGCGGTCTGCTCCTTGTCGTTCTTAGTGCATGTCCTCGATGATGTTAGGGTATAAAGAGTTGGGTCTCGAACTTGTTTCTCTTAAGGACAAGAGCTCTCACACGCCCAAGCGACCTTCCATGGCAGGAGAAAAGAAAGACAACGGGACAAAATATCCTTTCAAATTGTTTCTCGAGGAAGCCCTCGCGCAACAGAGGAACGAGATGAAGGATAATTTTGTGCAAATCCTTCAACGACTGCCAACAGGCAATGCATCTTTCTCAAGCGGAGATGTCGCCCCCTTCAAGGTACAAAACAACTTTGATATTCCTATATTTGAAAGTCAAATAGATGCACATGTTGTAGACAAATGGTTGAATCTGCTAGAAGGGTATTTTTCTGTCCATTACATTTCAAATAGAGAAAATATTACTTTTGCGCTCCTCAAACTCATCCCCCATGTCAAAGATTGGTGGGATACTTTCTATGAGAAAAAGGCAATAGAGGAACCCTAATTATTTACACCGACACTCACCTAGGAGTCCTTTAGGGATATTATTAAGGAACAATACTACCATGTTGGAAGTTAGGACGATCTATATACAAAATGGACCACACTGCGACAGGAAAGGGACCAAGCAATGTTAGAGTTCACAAATATATTCCATATCTTGCACACCAAGTTGGGTATCAAATATTCTGAGCGACATCTGGTGCTCGAGTACCGCGGTGGTCTGCATAGATACATCCAGGCATAAATGGAGTTTTTGGACATCTCGTCCTTGGGCGCAACTTATCGATATGCCATCAAAATCAAGCAGAAGCTTAAACAAACGACGTGGCAGTTTGGGTTTGGGAACCCCTCACAGCAGAAGCAGGGCAAGGGTAGCCCCAACCCACAGAAAAAAGGGCAGAGCAAACATGGACAGCCTCAGGACAACCAGTCTAAGTTGCAAACAAAGAAGGACAATGGAAAGACGAAGAAAGATACCGGGAAGTGGTGCGACTTCCATAAGAGCCCTTGGCATAACACTGTTGATTCCCGCTAAAAGAATTCATTGGTAGTTGAGGTGAAAGCCTCTAAATCAGATGTAGGTTCTGACTCTAAGCCAGAACCAGAAAATGGGAGCCAGATCATTGATATAGAACCCAGTGCTACCATTGCTACCACCAAGATCCATCCATGTGAACCTGATGAGCCAGAGGAAGGCGAGCGCCTCTTTCATTCATAGATGTGGATGAAAGGCACCCCACTACACTTCATCATTAATAGCGGTATCCAAAAGAACTTCATCTTAGCGAAGGTCGTCAAGCAACTAGCCCGACCGACAATGTCATACCCGCAGCCCTACACCATCGGATGGCTCCACCAAGGAAGTGATATTCGCGTCAACTAACAATGTTGTATGTCCTACGACATCAATCCCTTCAAAGATGAGGTAATTCTCAGATCTCCCATTCACTGATGGGCAGCTGGGGGAGAATAGTTCCAATGGATGGTAGAACATAACAATCTGAAATGACATAAATATAGGTAATTATGCATTTTGACTTGATTTCGTTTTGCATTTCCCTTAAAGTTTGTGATGTTCTTTTTGGCCAACATTATTTATGGAAACGTCATGTTGTATATGAGTCTAGGTCTCACAGTGTTATTATTACTTTGGACAGGAAATTGTACAGGATACCCAAGAAAGTCCCACCTAGTGCCATTTCCTTGATCTCTACCAAGCAATGCAGGAAGGTCATCTATTAGATCAGGAAGTTTGTCTTCTTTGTGATTCGTTCTTAGAGTGAGTGAAAAATTGCAGCCACATCCATGGCCTCCACGGCTGACCTATCCACGTGGCAGAAGCAAGTGGATAAGGTCATGGAAGAATACAAAGACATCTTCTCCTCACCTACTGGGGTACCTCTGCACTGTCAAGTCAAGCATTCCATCGATTTGACCCCCGACACACCGCTACCCAATGGGTCAGTCTATCGTCGCTCTTTGTTAAAAAATGAGGAGATCAAGCATAAAATCCAAGAACTACTCCAAAAGGGGTACATCCAACCCAATTCATCACCTTGTGGAAGCCCAATCGTGCTTGTGCAGAAGAAAGACGGGACCTAGTGACTCTGCATTGATTATCATGCACTAAATAAAATCACAGTCAAGAACTGATACCTGATTCCCCGAAACGACAATCTCCTTGATCAACTAAAGAGGGGAAAATACTTCAGTAAGATTGATCTGAAGTATGGCTACCATCATGTCCCAATAGAGAAAACAAATGTATGGAAGACTGCCTTCAAGTCAAAAGAAGGTCTTTTTGAATGGTTGTTCATGCCCTTTGGCTTGACAAATGCCCCAACAAATTTCATGAGGATGATGGACGATATCTTGTGACCTTTCACCAATTCTTTTGTAGTGGTGTATCTGGATGACATCCTCATCTACAACAAGACTTGGGCAGAACACTTGCAGCATATTCAACAGGTTCTACACATTATGCGGCAACACAAGCTATATGCCAACTTGGAAAAATGCTCCTTCAGCATGGACAGGGTTCGATACCTAGGCTACATTGTTGATGAGCATGGTGTGCATGTGGATCCAACCAAGATCCAAGTCATCCCTGACTGGCCAGCCCCAACCATGTTCCTGAGCTTCGGAGCTTCTTAGGCTTTGCCAATTTCTATCACAGGTTTGTGTTGGGTTTATCCCATATTGCATGGGCCCTCAACCAAGTAACCAAGGGTGTTGGTAAGGTAAATTTTGTGTGGGGCATGTCCCAACAACAAGCATTCGATGATTTGAAGCAGTGCTTGTGCTCAACCCCAGTCCTTTCATTATCCAACCTGCAACAACCCTTTGAGATCGAGACAAATGCTTCAGACTATGTTCTGGGTGCAGTTCTCACTCAACACAACCACCATGTGTCCTATCATAGTGAGACACTATCAAATAGCGTTCGTAAGTATGCTATTTACAACAAAGAAATGTACTCCGTTGTGCAAGCCTGCCGCCAGTGGAGGCATTACATTATCAGGAAGGAGACAGTCATCCACACTGATCATAAGTCGCTGCAATTCATGCAGACACGAGGTAAATTATAGAATGATCTCCATCATAAGTGGTCCACATACTTGCAACGATTCCACCTCAACATTAAGTATAATATAGGAAGTACCAACCGCGTCGATGATTGCCTCAACCGACCTCCAATCCGACACTCACCACAGTGTTAGACTCTTGTGGCCACAAGACCTTCGGATGGCCCCAACTCTATGAGAAAGATCATGACTTCACCACCCCCTAACATATGTTGTGCACAAACATAATTGTCCCCAATTTCCATCTTCAAGACGACTTGTTGTGCTATCTAGGCCATCTGTGCGTTCCATCAAGCAGGTGAGCGAAGCTAATTTGGGAAGCCCAATACAATCGGGTGGCAGGACACTTCAGTGTAGAAAAGACAATGGCAGTGCTGCAACAACATTTCTACTGGCTGAAACTTCGATAGGAAGTTAACAAGTATATCAGGTCTTGCACTGCCTGCATTATTTCCAAACCAACCACTAAGAAATAAGGCATGTACACCCCTATGCCTTCCATCCACCAAGTGGGGAAATGTCTTTGTTTTTGTGGTTGTTGATCGCTTTTCCAAGATGGCGATTATGGCCGCCTACAAGAAGAGCATCACAATGGAGGCCACTACCAAGCTCTTCTTTGAACGAGTGTGGGTACATTTTGGGATACCACAAACCATTATCTCAAATCGAGACAGTCGATTCCTCAACACATTTTGGTTGAGCCTCTGGTCACTGTTGGACACCAAGATCACCAAATCCACTACCTTCCACCCCTAGATGAATGGCCAAAATGAGGTCATCAATCAGATGATCGTGCATATCCTACGCATGTATAATTCCAAGCACCCCCACACATGGGATGAGAGTCTTCCCTATGTTCAACACAACTACAACAAAGCCATACATAGCTCAACTGACCATAGCCCCTTTCAGGTGGGGTTGGGATTGCAACCATTGGGTCCCATGGATGTTGCACCACCCCTTGCAACCACCCAGACAGACTCGTCCCATGCTCCAACTGAAGCTAAAAAAGCCACCCGATTAATTTAGTGGATCCAACACATCCACCAACAAGTTCAGGATATTTTACATAAGTCCAATGCTAAGTACAAGTAGTGCCATGATCAACATCGTGTGCCACACAAGGTTCAGGTGGGAGACAAAGTTTGGTTGCACTTGCAGAAAAAACGCCTATGGACCTTACACCATCACCAAAACTGTGGGAAACAATGATTTTGAGCTCAACATTCCCCCCTTCCTTAGCTTGCACCTAATGTTCAATGTGGATCTCTTTCGGCCATATTTTCCACCATTATCGGACACCTCATAGATAGAAGAACAATTGACACCAACAGATCTCAACCCTAATTGCATGGAACATGCATCCACTGATCATATCATGGACACACAGGTCAAGGGCACTCGCCAATAGAGGATCTAGCTTTATTGGGTTGTCAAAGTAGGGCAGCTCCTACACCAAGGAAAGTGGGTCACCCGGGGCCAAATTTGGCAGAAATTTCCTCGTCTGATGGGGGAACTCAACACAATGGAGACCATTGCTTCCTAAGGGGGAGGATTGATCCAGGTGTATATTGGTTGCCACCCACCTATTCCAACTGACTCATATTGGTAGTTTTTCATTTTGGCAGTTTTTTCCTAGTTTTTGGGACATGAACTTCCGGGGTCGTTTTGAGGCCCTAAATAACGTTTTTAAGGCTCTCCGTAGTCAAACTAAAAACAGAGTGAAATTTTGATGGCATAATGTGTATTCCTCGGATAGACCTTTCCAATGGGTTATTGTGCGCCTAAAACGAAGATCGTATGTAAAAGTTACGACCCCGAGAAGTTGATGTACCAACTTACCCCAATGGGAACCACATGATTTTTGGCGCTTCATCTCTTAGGGTTAGGTTTTTGGATGTCTAGGGTTTGGAATTAATGTTTATTGTAAAAAATATTTCAGAGCCTCATTGTACTCATATTCTTTTGAATGAGCGCAACCGTCACATCTCTTCTCAGAGATAAGCCGCCACCATTCTAACAAGCTTGTTTTCAGTCTGCATTTTACAGTTTCAACATATTTCTTTATTGAATAGAAGATAGTTTTACTATATCTTTGTTATTTTTCACTATGTCTATGTGTTAATAATAATAATAATATGTGTTCATTTCGTTATGCTCATAAAATCCAGATCAAACCATGTCCCTATACTCTACAATACTCTCGTTAGTTGCAATCTTGGAATCAATCTCAACACCATCCTCTATCGAGGTATCACACTTATCCTCCCCAAGACAATTGGAAGGCTTGTGGATGGAAGAAACCAATGCAAAATAACTAGCATATCTCCTAGGATGTGTAACGTCCCCTAGCTTAACTGAGGAACATTACTTGCGAAAAAATACACATAAATTCAAAATTTTCTTCTACTAATTAATTATTGTAGCTTACCAGCTACGAATTAAACACATATTTAACTAGATTTTGATACCCACAATTAAATGCATCTACAACATTAAAAAAGAACATAATGTAGCTAAATAATCATTTACAACAAGACATAAAAATAAAAATAAAAATAAAAAACATTCTTGTGCACAGGGTAAAAACACAACAATAAAACTCATAAGAAAACTTGGGAAAATAGATGAACAAATATATTTTAAAATGTTTGTGCAAACAACTACTTGGGAAGGACGTTCCACCCAACCATAGACTTGTTGTTTCAAATCTCAACAACAATTCACCCCCAAGTTGGGGCTAGGAATCCACAAGAGAAGGGTGGCTCTCACAGTCCACTCACAACTCAAATCCCACAACCCACTGGTACTCTCCTACAACTATCCTGAATTCCCTCCAGCTCTCTTCCTCTTGACCTGCCCAACCCAAGGAATGCACCCTTTCACTGCTCTCAGTCTATCGAGTGTCCCATTAGTTTATTAGGGTCTCTCTGGCACATGTAACTAGGAATCTCTTAATTGGGAACTCATTGTCAGGAAAACAATAACAAACACTTGTTGTTATAGTGAAACTCACAGAGGAGTTCAGTCTTTAGGCCTCACAACCTAGATAATAAATCTTCAACTCTAGAATACTCCAAAAAATGCTCCAACATGCTCCAAAATTCGCCCAACCTTCTTGGTCTAGCTCCAATGTTTTTTTTCCCTACTCCCTACTTCTTGTTCATGGAAAAATTGAATGTGTAAAACTATCTATCCCCCCCATACGAATTTCCTCTATTTTCCCAAGATAGTTGATTGCTCACTCTATCCAATGTTGATTGTATTGCAGCCCCATGCTTCCAATATCTATGGGATGTGACCTATACACCCACCCCTTGACAAGTATTCAATGATTTGGCTTTCATACACTCGACCAAAATATAAAAGGTTGTCCCAATGATAATAAAATTCAGAAATACCGATTTGGATTAATACCCACAGTTAATTCTCTCCTTGGACCCCTCTTAGACACTCCTAGACATTCCCCTCTATTGTGGATAAATCAACCCCCATCTATGTCTATATTCCCAGTTGCTAGTATCACATTATATTTATTAATACCAAAAAAATACAATTTGCATATTACATCGTTTGGCCATAGCCATAATCATATCTACATTATGCATTAATTAAACTGGGGATTATAGTGGGGATGTTACATTCCTCCTCCTCTAAAATTGTGCACCATCCTCAGTGCACAACACCATGCCGAGATACATATAGAATTTACATCATAATATGCAGAAAATAACATTTTGAAATCTTTTTACTCTCCAATAACAGTCCCAACCAAACTTTCTCATCCTTCTCAACCTGTTGACCCAAGGAATGTGCCCCCTTCACTGCGTTCAGTCCATGTTACAACAAATTTTGTCTCATTCCATGCAAATTGCTTGGATGGCCTTCCATTTCCCTATGAAGACTTGAAGTTCCCTTCTTGTGCTTTTCAGAGCCAAAAAAACATATTTTTCCACATATATGCGCCCTATCAGTTACACAACAAGCGTATACACAGGTTGCTCCACTAGAGCCCATGTACATCGGGTTTGGTGCTCAAAATTAAAATTATGTCGGGTTTCCATGCCATGTCATGAGATCCATGATCCTTGACCTTTCATATACTAGAAACGCTCTAACTCGGCCCTTCAGTTCCATTTGAAGGCTATGAATTGAGCCATATCCAAGCCTTGAGGGATTCAACATTTCAACTTTGAGAGCAAAGACACTCTGGATAAATTTCACTTCCTATTGAGTCTACATCCCTTTGTCCTTGAAAGTCTAAACTCCTTGTTCAGCCCCCAAGCTCTTCATTCTTTGTGATGGAGAACCTAATTGACTACTTTAAGTGAGCTTGCCTTTGGGCGAGGATTGAAGTGGTAGAGGCCCAACTGGAGGGTCTTAGTTTCTTGGTTCTGATATGTGTCATTACAAAAGTTTGTTACCTATGTACTTTTGTTGATTATTTTAATGGAAATACTATTTTCTCATCCAATTGATATCTTGCAAATATATGAATTATTATTCCAAGGGCGTATTTGTCATGTATGTTAATGGATTATGTTAATCTATATGCTGAAATTATATATTATCACCGTATACTTGTGTATCTCGGTTGTTGAGGACAGGTTGCAAGTATAAAGCTTCGGGTTCTGTGCTCAACAATTGTATTCTTCGAGCATCCTGATGAGGTAGGCTCTTAGCCTTGTCTTGTTAGCATTTCATTTATATAGCATCCTTGGGATTAGAGTTGATTTATGTGTGTCATTTCGTCTGTTGTGGTGTACCCCTAGAGATAGAGATATTTTCATCGTAACAGTCCATCCGGTTGTACCATTCTTTTATCAGAGCTATCGGCGTAGGTGACCAAGAATTATGAGATATGGCTTTGGAATTTTAGCTGCCGAAAATGGAGTCTTGCATTTTTAGCTTTTATTTTCTTCAAAATTGGGAAAAAAATTCCAAGTATTCCTCCCGCATAGTTTCTTCGTGCTCCCATGTTGCATCTTCATGACTGCAACAGGTCCATTGAACCTTTACCGACCCTATGGCTTTGTTCCAAAGCACTTTGACTTTATGGTCCAATATTTATATTGGCTCCACCCGAAAATCCCTTTCGTTTTCCACCTGGACCACAGTCCAAAAACTCATGTGGTTAGAGTTAGGAACATATTTCTTTAATAATGATACATGCAATACATTGTGCACTCTCGTGGATGGAGGCAATGCTAGCATGTATGCAACTGGCCCTATCTTTTCTAAGATTTCAAAAGGCCCACAATATCTTCGTGCCAACTTTGGGAAGCAACCCAATCTTATCGAACTTCTTTTCACTTTCAATTTTAGAAAACCATGTTCGCCCACTTTAAAATCTCTAAAAACTTTGTTCTTGTCTGCATAAATTTTATGCCTGCCTTGGGAAGCCTTTAAATTATGTCTGATCCTTGCCATTTATTCTTTCATTTCCTTTAACAATTTTGGGCCAATGACAACTATGTCTGTTGGGTTATCCCAACTCACTGGTGTGTTACACTTCCTACCATCCAATGCTTCAAATGGGCTCATTTTTAATGAGGCTCTATACTTATTATTGTAAGAAAATTCCACTAAGTGGATATAATCTTCCCACTTTGATGGTTGGTCCATCACATAAATTATGAGCATGTCTTAATGATTTTGTGGGTCCTCTCTGTTTGCACATCTGGCTCTGACTTTGGATGATATGTTGTATTGAGATTTAAATTTGTCCCAAAGCCTTTGAATAACCCTTTCCAAAAATTTGATGTAAAATTTGGATCTCTATCTAAAACAATAACCTTAGGCACTCTATGTAGCCTGACAACTTCCTTCATGTAAATCTTTGCAATATTTGTTTCCTTGTGCATTGTCTTCACCGGAATAAAATTCGTAGCTTTTGTTAATTTATCCACTACCACCGTGATGGAATCATGTTGCTTCACTATTCTGGGTAGCTTTGTAATGAAATCAATTATAACCACTTCCCATTTCCACTTAGGAATGGGCAATGGTTGTAGCAACCATGTTGGATGTCTATGCTTTGTTTTCACCTTCTGACACTCTACACACCTGGCTATGTAATTAGCCATTTCTTTCTTCATTCATGGCCAAAAGTATTGGCTTCTTACAATTGCAATTGTTTTATGATATCTTGGGTGCTGAACATATGACACATTGTGCATTTCCCTAAACACTATATTTTTCAACTCTCATGAATTTGGCACATATATTTTCCCTTTGTACATGAGGATTCCATCCTCCTTCAAATTATAATAATAAAATTTATGTTGTAAATTGCTTTGCTATAATGTTTCTTTTATTTTTAAATATTGTTGATATGAATTGGCATCCTCTAAAATTTTATCTTTTAAATACGTGTTGAACGTGATGATGGCTGAAATATGCATTTCATGAGCTCTTTTGTTGAGTGCATCAGCCACTTGGTTTTCTTATCCTTTGTTATGCTTAATTTCAAAGTTACATTCACTCAAAAATTCCAGTCATCTAGCTTGTCTAACATTTAATGTTGGTTGTCCAAACAAATGCTTCAAACCACAACGGTTTGTCCTCAACTCAAATCTTCTCTCCATGAGGTAATGTCTCCACATTTTTAATGCATGAACAATTGCTACTAATACCAAGTCATGTGTAACATAATTTCTCTCATTCTTATTTAATTTTCGAGACTTGTAGCATACCACATGATCCTTTTGACTAAGGACTCCATCGAGCCCTTCCCTGCATGCATCAATGCACACCACAAAATCTTCATCTTGATCTACAATATTAAAGATTGGTGCACTTGTTAAAATATCTTTCAATTGTTGAAAACTTTCTTTACATTTGTAAGTGCATTCAAACTTCATTCTCTTGTTTTGAAAAGAAGTCACTGGGTTTGCAATCTTTGAAAACCCCTTTATGAATCTTTGGTAATAACCTGCAAGACCCATGAAAGATTTGATCTCTGTGATATTTCTTAGCGCTCGCCATCCTCTAGTGGCCTCTATCTCTCTGAGATCAATTTTTATCCCATTTACTGAAATAATATACCCCAAATAGTGAATCTTCTTTTGATAAAAGATGCACTTACTTAGCTTGGCATACAATTTGTGCTCTCTCAAAACTTGCAGCACGATTCTTAAATGTTGCTCATGCTCTTCTTCTATCATTGAATATATGAGAATATCCTCTAAGAAAACAACCACAAAATTATCCAGGTATTCCATGAACATTCCATTCAGCAGGCACATGAAAGCAGTTGGGGCATATGATAGCCCAAATGGCACTATTGTGAATTCATAATGCCCATATCTTGTTTTGAATGTTGTCTTGCTGATGTCCTCTTCTTTTATCCTCATTTGATGATAATTGGATCTCATGTCAA
>ML840466.1:8140-22227 GCA_009831015.1 Picea engelmannii | reverse complement strand
CATTCAAATATTTTTAGAAAACTAGCCTTCCTTTTGCTTTGCTCGTAAAGGTGTTTTGCTCTCCTTGTGATCTCTTCCAAAGTCTTGGGGTTATCATATTGTATTTTGTCACTGTACAAAGAGGGTAACCCACTTAGAAACCTTTGCATTTTGACCTTCTCATCCTTTATGAAGTCCACACACTTCAGTAATCCAAAGAACCTCTTCTCATACTCATACATTGTCATGCTTCCCATCTTGAGTTCAAAGAACTCTTTCATCTTTCTTTCATAGCAATGTTTAGACAAATATTTCTCTTGGAAATATCCTTTGAATTGCCTCCATGAGACCTTCCTCTCATCAAGGTGATTTACTTGTTTAAGTTGATCCCACTACATGGTTGTCTTTCCTTGCAAGTGGTAGGTTGCAATTCTTGTTTCTACCCTGGAGGGATAATCCTGCAGTTGGAAATATTTCTTCATTTCCAATAGTCATGCCTCAACCTCTTCTCCCTTCCTATGCTCACCATTGAAAGTCGGTGGCTTGATTTTCCTGAGTTCACCTTGCAAGATGTCTCCCTCGGGCCTTCTCCTATGTCTCCTAACATGAGACACACTTGGGTTACTCTCTGGCCTTAAACTTGCATAAGATCTCCTAGTGGATTTCCCTGGGGAATGATGGCATATGATCATGCTCCTTGACAACTTTCCATTCTCGTGTTCATCCCTTATGCTATGGGATCTGGATGATGTCACTTGTCTAGCACTAGTTGTTTGTTTTGTGCCATAGTCTTTATTGGTTTGCCTCTACAACATGTTCAAACTCTGAAGTATCTCTTCCCAAGATTTTATAATATTTTCATTATCTGCCTTGTAAATTTTCACTTCTCTCGGTAGGCTTCTCATAGCTACAGGCTCTTGCCTGTATCTTTTTCCATTAGACTTTGTCTTAGCATTTCCCATGTTGGCATGTAGCCCTCTGAACTCCTCTTCATGATTGTAGAACCCTTGGTCATCTTCCATGGTTGTGGTTCTCATATAGGAACCAAACTGCCTTCCTATACCTCTAAATTCTACAATAAAATGTGCATGCAAAAATATTTATGTTAGACAAAATAATACATAGACAATTATGGAAAAGAATACATAAGATTTTATTCTTTTTAATGCAACTAATCATCTTGTCTAAGTTGATTGTAACTTATACTGCCCAGATCAATTTTACGGGTTGATAAATGGATTCCCCTCTCTAAGAGCTTTCCAATGACTACTTTCTTGCTCAATTATGACCTCCGAGCAGAAAGTTATATGAATATTGCTAAATTATCCCTTTTGTACATTTTTCATTATGGTGCAATTAACCCCTGACACCAACTTTTGCCACCTGTAGAAGTAAATCTGTAAGGAACCAGAGAAAATTTTTACGAGACAAATAATAATGATGACATGGAATTCATAACAACTCTCAGATTGTTAATTTGATGCTCTAGTTAACAACTGCAACAATATGGAAATGACAACTTTGTCTTTTTCGCCCATTTTTTTCCAGACTAGGAATTTTTAGCCAAACTGGCTATCTCTCAATCTACGCACTTTAAGAAAAACTTTACTAAATCAAAGTTGTTTGGCTTGACGAGTATACAAAATGTTGAGTCAATAAATTTTTCCAGAGTTGCCATCCGGGGACCCTTTTCCTCCTCCAAAAATCCCCAAAAGTGGCTTAGAATAATGGATTTTTGCTTATTTCAGCATCCCCATCCCCAACCCCTAAGAATTTATTCAATTCCTTCATGGGTTATTTCCATGTCTGCTTTCTGGACTCTCTCTCAAGAATTTCATCTTAATCTAGATCTATGTCAATGATCTTGACCTGGATCTTTAAAAACCACTATTTTGCAATTTCTGACAAATCCAAGCAGAAATGGGCAGTGGCCCTCTTTGGCATTTTTCTAGATCTCACTGTGGATAAAACCCAAAATTTTCATCTCATTCTAACTTATTCTACTTTGGTTATGGCCAAAATAAGAAAATGACTTTTTTTTAGACTATGACAGTTTTGCCTATGTGGCATCTTTGTTGACGTGGTTGTTGGTGTTGCATTCTGGGTCCACATGGCACCCTAAGGTGATGCCATGTCACCCTGTTGGCCCTATCTTGTCAGCCTTCATCATCTTCCTTCCCTTACCTCTCTCCTCTTTTCCCTTCAGATTGACCTTAAACATTAATAAAATATAAATATTTTGCAGGGCCCACCTACCCAACTAACACACCTATGGTCTTGAATGGGACAAGGGTCCCACCTTGATTGATAAAATCCATGTGATGCCCCTTCGTTGGTCGCAATGATGGGTGGGTCCCATTTCGCACCTTTACTTCAGCGCATGAACTTGCTTTCCTCCACAATCCAACAATGGAGATTAGGTGAGATCAATGGCGGAGAGACCATGTCGCATGCCAAATATGTGCAAGGGTTAACACACCCTCTGGGGTGAGACACTAAAAAACCCTTGTTACATGGCATGATTTGAATGGTGTTGCATCGTAGAAGGTCTCGGGTAAAACCACCTCGCTACCCTTGTGA
Organism: Picea engelmannii; assembly: GCA_009831015.1. Lineage (NCBI taxonomy): Eukaryota > Viridiplantae > Streptophyta > Pinopsida > Pinales > Pinaceae > Picea > Picea engelmannii. The sequence continues at coordinate 19,668 of ML840466.1, read as the reverse complement.
CACTAGTTTGTGGTATTGGTTATACCATTGTCCTCATGTGGCTCCCACGTCACCTACTGGGCCTACCATGTACACTACAGACCCTATAACCATGGTTGTCCACATCACTGCCACATGACCTCCACGTCATTATTGATGTCATGGTACAGAAAATTACCTAAATTTTTTGAAATTTTGAATTTTTCCAATTTTTCAAAAAATGCATAATTTTGAAATTTTGCGAGGGCCTCCGTGGAACCTGAAATAAAGCTTTATAATGGCCATTTTAGGCCTAGTGCATATCAACTCAACCTCTACACCTGAACTTCAACTTCTTATGTTGAATCCTCAATGAATTTCATTGTAGAAATTGGGGCTTTTGCCCAATTTCACCTCGGGTTGCTCTGTATTATCCAAAATTAGGCCAAACATGCGCATTTAAAGATTAAAATTGGAGATTTTTAATCCCTAAACTCAAATTCACCAAAAATATAGGTAATCTACTCACAACCTCGTTGCAAATATTGCAAACATTTTATGATCTTTAACTCTGCAATTTCAACTTATGCATGTTGAGTATGCAAAACCTAAGGAAGTGTACCCTGCAATCTGCAAAACCTAAGGAAGTGTACCCCCTTCACTACTCATAGTCCATCAAGTTGTAACTCCTTCAACTGCCGAAAACTTCTTTCACATTTGGTGCCCCATTTGAACTTTACCCCCTTTTTATGAAGAGAAGTTATCGGGTGCACAATCTTGGAGAATCTTGTAATGAATCTATTATAACAGCCAACCAAACCCATAAAGGATCTAACTTCATAAATATTTTTTATGTGTTGGCCAACTCTTGATTCCTTCCACTTTCTATGGATCCATTGCTATGCCATCCTATGAGACAATGTAGCCCAAGTATTGGATCTGTCTTTGGTAAAAGGAGCACTTACTAAACTTATCATATAATTGGTGCTCTCTTAAAACTTGAACCACCATTCTCAAATGTTGCTCATGTTCCTACTCTGTTTTAGAGTAGATGGGAATGTCATCCAAGAAGACAATGACAAACTTGTCCATGTAATCCTTGAACACTCCATTCATTAAACACATAAATGTTGTTGGTACATTTGTTAACCCAAAAGGCACCGGTACAAATTCATGGTGCCCATATCTTATTTTAAAAGTTGTCTTGCCTGTGTCTTTATCTGTGATCCTTACTTGATGGTAACTTGATGTCAGGTCAATCTTGGAAATATCCTTGTCCCTTTCAACTGATCAAAGAGATCATCAATTCTTGGCAAGGGATACTTATTCTTCATTGTAACTTTGTTCAATTGTAAGAATTCCATGCATAACCTTAGAGTCTCATCCTTTTTCTTCACAAAAAGCATCGGGGCAACGTAAGGAGAAACACTTGTGCATATGTACCCCTTCTTCAACAAATTTTCTAGTTGCATCTGCAACTCTTTTAGTTATGGTGTGCTCATTATGTAGGGAGCTTTGGACACATGGGCAACCCCATGCACTAAGTCAATACAGAAATAGATGTCCCTCTCTGATGGTAAACCTAGAAGCTGCCCAAAAACATCTTCATATTCCCTTAGAATGAGATAGTCCTCAAGAATTGGCTCCTTACCCTTGGTTGGCTCTTCCATATGAGTTGCATGCATTTGGCACCCTTTTTTGAAACTTTTCTTCAACTGCAGTGTTGAAATTTCTCTGACAACTATGGGTCTTGGAATACCTTAAACTGTCTTTGTGTTTCCCTCCTCATCGAGACATGTGAGAGCTTTATTATATCAGTCTAGGACAACAGGATGCTTGTCCAACTAATCCATACCAATCAGGGAGTCATAGGATCCAAGTGGTATGATGTTCAAATCTGCCTTTGTGTGGACTCCATTCAGGCTCACTAGGCATTCTTTGACAAGCTCACTGATTCTCCTCTTAGTCCCAGTAGATAACTAAACTAACCATGAATTTTCATGTGTACATTTCTTTAATTTATTTATTTCAACAAGCTTTGGCTCTACATAACTATGAGTAGCTCCATAATCAATCAAAATAGCTATGGGTTGGTTGTCAACCATACCTTTTATCTCAATCATGTGAGACTAGTAGTCTACTTTTATGTTGTCCAAGGTTGGATAAATCATTGACATGCTGCTACTCACATCTTCCATGATATTAGCTTCCTCGATGTTGTGCACCGTCCTCATCTTATCCCCCTTGTGAGGACAATCCTTGTACGTATGGTCATTGTCACATCCCCAACACTTCATGGGATTTTTCCTTGGCCTTTTTCCTATTGCATTAGTCACTTTAACTTCACTGTGAGCTAGCTAACTTTGTTGATATGCTTGAGAGTTATTTCTGAAAAAGGGTAGCTTGAAACCCTTCTTCCTTTGATCCATCTTATCTTTCTTCTTGTCATACCAGGCCTTTTGGAAAGTTGGCCTTCCTATGCTTTTCCCATACAAACACTTAGCCCTCCTTATGGCCTCTTCTAAACTCCTAGGCTCATCATACTGAATTTTTATCCCAATAGAATGATGGCAACTCGCTCAAGAACCTTTTAATCTTTACCTTTTCATCCTTGATGAAATCCACATACCTCATAAGCTCCAAGAATCTCCTTTCACACTCCTCCATGGTCATGCTTCCAAGCTTGAGTTCAAAAAAATCTTGCATCTATATCACTTTGACAAGTACCGTTGCTAGAAATATTTCTTGAACCCTTTCTGAGAAATCCTCTTCTCACCAATGTGCTTAGTCTACTTGAGTTGATCCCACCACACAGAGGCCTTTCCTTGAAGATGATAAGCTACAATTATGGCTTCCACATTTTATGGGTAATCATGCATTTGGAAGTGTTTCCTCATGCCCAACAACTAAGATTCAACCTCTTCTCCCTTCATGTGCTCTCCATCAAAAGTTGGTGTCTTGAGCTTCTTGAGCTCTCCTTGCAAGACATCTGACACATATTTTCTCTTCTGATGTCTGACAGGGTTGGACACACTTGGACTGCTCACTGACCTTGATCTTACATGATTTATTCTGGTTGAGTTTCCTAGGGAGTGATGATGTTATTGAGGTTATCTGCCAACACCTTGATTGTCTAGACCCAATGGGATCCTCCTTCCTATCATAAGACTTAGATGTTGTTGCTTGTCCTACACTAGTTGCTTGCTTTGTGTTAGACACTTTATTGACTTGCTTCTACAACATGTTCAAACTTTGTAGTAGCTCTTCTTAAGCTCTCATTATCCTTTCATTATCTTCTCGATAGTTCTGCACTTCCTTCTCCAAGATTCTCACAGTTTTCACCAACTCTACTAGCCCCATTTGGCTTCTATGTCCATTTGATTTGTTTTGTGCAACTCCTATGTTGTTATGGAGCCCTATCACCTCCTCTTCATTGGTGAAAGATACATGAGCATATTCCATATCTCTAGTCTCCATACTAAACTTTCCCTACTCTGTCTAAAGCTTACTCTGCAACATGTGTAGCCATAACAATAAATTTTGCTAGATTAGATTAAAAATAATCTAAAAATTTTGCAACATTATGCCCCATTAAGCTCTCAGGCATCTTCTTTCTATTTTCCTCATAATTATGATGCTATGAATGCATAGGATGATTTTGATCCTTCACATCTTTCCAACGGCTATTCTTTTGCTTACTTTTATGGTATGAGCTGAAAGTTATGCCCCTATAAAGTTCTTGGACATTTCCTTGTGATGAAATCATCAGGTCTACGTGGCCCCCAAGTGTACCTGCTTCATACATGTCATTCGAAATCACTAGCCCATTGGCATCCATGTGGACCCATTTGATACTTTTGGTTTGATGTGTCCTGCCCCACACCATCAAATACGAGCCTTTAGCCTCCCAATCCTGCAACACTATCGAAAAAATCCTTCGCGGTGAAACTCCTACAGAGTGAAACTTGCAATGCTTATGGATCTCATTGCATCCCACAACACTCTTGGGATCCCTTCTTGGGGATTCACCCATTGAGATGCCAAAGGTTCCACTTTTCTAATGCTTTCCCTAAGCTCACGGCCTGCTACAGGGGATCCACTTAGTGAACCTATTGCATAGCATGTGCGATAATGAGATATTAAAGTATACCACTATTTTCACTAGATATTGAAAAATGTCTCCCAAATCCTTTTATTGAACCCCCCTTCCCAACACATATTTCTAATAAAACAAACCCCTATTTTTACTAGATATCCATTATTTTTACAAGATGCCCCTTCTTATAACCCCCAATACCTATAAACCCATTGTACCCCACATCCCCCCCCAATACCTACGATATATTGACCCCATTTTTCACAATATTGAAACCCCCTTTGTGAATGAACGTGATAAGATATTGATCAATCAGGTGAAGCCCCCGTGTGGCCTGCGAAGCTACCATGCCCGCGCAATCGGATTTTCCCAACGAGAAACAACTTTATATCCACATCAATTCTCCCGAAGCACATAGACCGCAAAAATATTGGGCTCTTGCTATTGGGAATCTCTCATCAGAATGAATACTCTCCAAGTCATAGGTTCCTTGTGAACATTGCAGTCTGAAATACTGTTGGACCCCCACATTCATGATTTTTCGTTAAGGCGACCATTTTACATGCTCATAATTTATTTCATAGTCTGCAACCTGAAATATAATCGGGCTTGCCACTTCCATGACACTTTTGAATAGGCCTTCCCAATCATCGATCTTTAGTGAACAACCATGATTAAATCTCGACACCTATTAGACACCGAAGATTCGTCCTTGATACTTTTTCGACCTCTACCTTTACTGTCAATGACCACCTGCCACATGCAAATTCTTGATTTGTCTGGCCTTGTTGACGTGGTACCTACAACATTGCAAGTTGAAATGTCATCTAATGTTGCATGTTGACATGACATCCTCTTCTGCATCCGACCCACCTAGGACACAATGCTCATTGAATAGATTGAACAATCCATAATCGTGTCGACCAACAATGCATATCTCTACGTGTTCCCAAGCCGCACAACCTTTAATGACATTCCATGGCTTTGACAAATATGACGGCTGAAATTTGTTTAATCTGATGACCCTTATCCATTTTAGGCTCAAAGGTGCTCAACAGTTACCTCAGTCGGACACCCTCCTTTAGAAATGCAATATCACCACCGGGCTTTCTGAATGAATTCTTCTGAAGCCTCATTTTTGAAGGATCTAACAGCTGGAATCTCTTGGATCTAACAGTCCAGATTCATTTTGGGCTCAAAGATGCCAATCTTTAGTCGATTAGACTTTTGAAACAAGAATCCCGACATGCTTGTGGGCTCGAGCCTATGAGCTCCTCTTGTTGTAATGACAATTTTTCCACACTCTTGAACTCCCGCAACCCGAATTTCATCGAACAACTAGGATCTACTCCTGACACGATGGATAGTTCACATTCTCTCGGGCTTGTGTCATCAAGCTCCTCCCGTCGGAATGACATTTTCCACTCTTATAGATTCTTTTGCAACCCACCGACCACAATCCTTCTAGGTAGTTCACCTCGTGCGAGCAGTCTTTCGAGAGATCCGATGGCAGAGATATCTCAATCTCTCATATCAGTGGTCAAGATATTCACAATTGGAAGCTATATAGCTACTAACTTACCTATCATTCTATCTCCATGACCTATCGTACCGCCACCGTGGAAGTCCACATCGGTATTTCCACTTCACTGACACATGGCCCCACGTCAATATGACATCACTGACCCTCACAGTTTCATATTCAAATCTGGCTTTGGCTCTTTAGACTCCTATGGGACCTACTAACAACTAGATATTTGAACTTTTACAGAGCTTTTCCATGAAGGTGTTGTTGCCACAACAAATCCCCCTTTCATTTTGCTTTAATAAGCGAAAGGAAAGGGGCCCCTCTACTAAAATTTGAACTCTCATGCCTAATCCTCTACTACTATGAACCTAATGATTATTCTTTACCTACCTTGAGAGAGTTGGGGTTTTGGATATTTATTGATGATTGTCTTTGATGGAGGTTTGGTAATTCTTTTGGTCTTATACTTTCAAATGTTCTTCCCGATGCTTTTCTACTTATGATGATTGGTTGAGATTTGTATGATGAAATTGATAAGTTATTTTTGAGACCTTTTGCAGATTCTAAGGTATTTGATGATCCTATATGATTGCAAAGTTTGATGCTCTATTTCATGCCTTGAAAGAGTTTACTTTTGAGGACTTCCTGAATAGATGACTTAAATGAAGAACTGTGCTTTTGCATCCTCTTGCTTGCATGTTTTGCCTAATGTCATCATTTATGCTCAAGCTCTTATATGTTAATTATCTTCTTCAATTTAAACTCATAACTATAATCACAAGATCACTAATTCTTTCTACGAGTGTGAAATCATATACATGCAACTTTCATGACATTTATTTACAACAACAAGTTGTTTATGTAAGGATAATATTGTGGAGATTTGTATGATGAAATTGATAAGTTATCTTTGAGACCTTCTGTAGATTCTAAGGTATTTGATGATCCTATATGACTACAAAATTTGATGCTCTATTTCATGCCTTGAAAGAGTTTTCTTTTCAGGAATTCCTGAATAGATGACTGAAATGAAGAATTGACATGTGCATTTTACATCCTCTTGCTCGCATGTTTTACCTATCATCATTTATGCTCAACCTCTCATATGTTAATCATCTTCTTCGGTTTAAACTCATAATTGTAATCACAAGATCACTAATTCTTTATATGAGTGTGAAATCATATGCATGCATCTTTCATGACATTTATTTACAACAACAAGTTGTTTATGAAAGGACAAGCTCATGGATGATTATATTTGAGAAACTTCTTCTTCCATTCTTCTTCATTTTTCAGACAAACCCAACACTTACTCATAAGTTTGTTAAAGGCAAAGGCAAAGAATGTAATGTTTATGATATACTAGAAAGTATATTCTTCCTCACATAACTGACCTTATTCTTTCTATGGTTGTAGGAGCAGGGTTGCAGAGTCACTGCCTTTTTTACATGACCGATTTAGTCTTGAAATGCATGGGGGGATCCCTCGGTCTTCTTCCTATGGACTAAACTTCTCTCTGTTCATATATTATCTATCTTTTGAAGTCAACATTCAACATCTAGAATTAAGTCTTATCTTTCTCGAACCCTAACTGGATTTTATTTTCTCACCTTTGCATTATCTTCTATATTCGCTTCCTCTCCAAGGCCTAAATATTATTGTATTATATTATGTGACTAGAACCTTGATCCTTACTGCGCTCCCCTCGTCTTTTTTGTCTCATTGGGATGGCCAAGTGAAGTCTCTTGTGATATATTTGAGGTCCAAAAGGCGTGAGCTTCTTTGAAACGATCTCTATCGGGTTCTCCTTTCGGTCTCCCCTCTCTTTGAAGGCTTATCAAGCTTATTGGATGTGGAACCTTGTTATATTGTCACCCAAGTCTTGCTTGCCACTTGTCACCTCTATATTCATGCATTGAGATCTGACGTGAGAGGTCATTCCATGATTCTATCATATTCCCTATCCTTGCAAGCTTATCAGGTTTTCCCTCCACGATTTTCCCCTTGATTGAATTGACATGTCCCATGTGCCCGACTGGGATCAAACTCCTTTGTATTGTATGGGTTACTCTTTGTGACGTTAACATGTCATGTGACGTGTCGTCCCTTTCTCATCTGGTCATTTTCCATTTGTCACTGCCAGATCCAAGCAATCTTGATCTCAATTTGATGTGTCTGACTCACTCAGCATCCTGGTTATTCAAAATCTGCATGATTATTCATTGTTTCTATCTTTGGTCCGTAGGTGCGAAACCCCGATAGGTGTGGAACCCTAAGTAGTGACAAAACCTTGACCCGTGTGGAACCATGTCTAATTTTCCCTATTTGTGTATATATTATTTGTTTTATTTTTATTGTTAATTTTGATTATTTTATTTTTTGTTCCTTTTATTTATTTTCATTTTTAATTTGCCCATGGTTTTCCCAAATTTACCCCTGGTTTTGATTGCCCATGGTTTTCCCAAACCTACCCCTGGTTTTTGAATTACATGGGAAAATCAATTTTACCTTGGAAATCATTTTACATGGGTAAATTTCTATTTCATGGGGAAATTATTTTACTTGGGGAAATTACTATTTACGTTGTGCATTTTTCACTAAATCCTTAAAGTATATTTCATATGTATTTCCTATTATTTTTTCCCATGTACCGTTGAAATCACATACACTTTGACTTTTATAATTTTTATGTATATGCATATATATATATGTATATATTTGTTTTATTTATTTATTTATTTTCCTATTTTGTTTTAATTTTGATTTTAATTTTTTGATGGTTTTTTCCAAAGCCCCAAGGTAATGTATTTCACTATTTTAAGTAGGTTGGGAAAATCCTGACCCAAACCACAATATGGCGAAATCTAAGAGAACACCTTGTTGGACAACTGAGAGGGGGGGGTGAATCAGTTGTTACCGTGCTTAAACAATTATGCTTCTTTTAAACTCTTTGCAGAAACATTGAATGATGATCACATTAATGCAGGGAAATAAACAATGGCACATTCAACATTAATCACACATATATGAGAAACACAGAGACATATATTTCCCGAGGAAACCCATACAGGGTAAAAACCTCTTTTTCTTTATATGATAAGTAATGGTTACATTCTTTACATTATCATACATACGAGCACGAACTCATAATGAGGCTACAACCTCAGTTTTGCAAGCTGCAACTTGCTGAGAGCACCAACTCTCTGTTTTCTCTAGCACCCACTAGAAGGAAGCACCAACTCCCTGGTTTCTCTAGCACCAACTAGAAGGAAGCACCAACTCCCTGGTTTTTCTAGCACCAATTAGAAGGGAGCACCAACTCCCTGGTTTCTCTAGCACCAACTAGAAGGAAGCACCAACTCCCTGTGTTCAAGCACCCACTTGAACCTTTGAGGACACCAGTCCTCCCTAGCTCCTCCCAACCACCCTGAAATATTAATCTTTGCTACTAAAACTTATTACAGTGATATGATGTTCAACAATGGCTTACCTGACTCATCACTGTTCTCCTGCATTTCGTTGCTCTGTATGCCTCATTGCCTTTCTGCACACATCACTTGCGCTATCTGTTCTTCCACTTTTTATGCTCTGTGCACCATGTCCATTCACTGCACAGTTCCTCTTCTGTGCTATTCAGCTGCTGCACTCTCCTCCTTCTTCACACATGAATCACCTTCACCACCAACAACCACTGCAAACTCCAATAGCAACCGCAACCCCATCTCTTCTCTGTACCGTGTATTTATAGCTTCTGTGTACCTTGTGCATGCAATGTTCGCAATGCCTCTGCATGCTGACTTTGCGTCGTTATCCTCCACCTCTCGAGTGCTCTGTCTGATCATCATCGTGACTCTTCAGCTTCTCTGGTGGTTCGCCCCGCGTGTCCAACATCACTATATGTTATACTGAGATTCCTCAGCCTCTCTGGCAGTTTGAGACTCTTTGTCTTCTCTGTGATAGTCGAACTCACCTTCTCTGTTTCAGTTACAGGCCTCAATGCTCATCAGCTGTCAATCGCCTCTACGAACATCTTCATTCCTCTCAGAGACTCTTCACCTCCTCTGTTAGTCATCCCGAAGTGTCTTCGCATCCTCTGGTAGAAACCATCAATGGTTTCTAGCAGTTTCACTGGGTTGTGCAACAGTATCCCTCAGATCTCCTTCAGGTTAATCTACGCCGTTGGATGAGCTTTATTAATCTTGCCTTTAAATCGGGTTTCGGCATTTCGGTATTCCTGTTGCATTGTGTTCTTGCCTCTCCAACTCGCGATCCCCGAAAACGAGCTTGGTTGCTCTATCTCTTTCCTCTATCTCTCGCTGATGTGTCCAAGGGCTCTGACCACAACCTTGTGCATAAGGCGCTTTCGTGATTTCGCATTTCGCGATTTTCGACACTATGCTCCGTTGACCCCAAGTCATCGAAATTTTGATCACTTGCCACATGTCCTGTGATTTCATGGTCCAGATCTAATCTTGATTCAACGACTACAATTGAATCGCGATTTCGCGATTTCGGCATTCTTGATGCATTGAGTTCTTTGCCTCTCAATGTCGCGATTCACAAAACTCCGATATGGAGTTTGATCAACGATCCAGATATGATCTCTATTCAACGACTGCGATTAAATCGCGATTTCACATATCGCGATATCGGGATTCCTGATGTCAATAATCTTTGACATGTCCAACTCTCGATCCCCGATGCCTCTTCATTGACTGGAATCAACAGTCCAGATCAAAGCTTGATCTGACGGCTCAGATTACATCGTGATTTTGCATATCGCGAAATCAGGATTCCTGTGGTGAATGTTCTTTGACAACTTCAACACTCGATCCTCGAAACTTCGACATGGACTGGAATCAACGGTCTAGATTTGATCTTGATTCTACGGCTGTGATTTAAGTTGCGATTTTGCATATCGGGAAATCGAGATTCCTGTTGCATTGTTTCTTTGACATCTCCAACACGCGATCCTCGAAAATCCGACATGGTGTAAGTCTGTTGACGTCACATGTGTTAAATAACTGCCACGTGTCACCCTGATTCGTGACTTACATGTGCTTGGCATGTTGAATCGGTCTGACACTTGTCATTACCTGGTTGTGCCACGTGTTCCTAGCTGACATGTTCTGTTGACGTGAGTCGGGTCGACGGTCTAGATCACATCTTTATCTGACAGTTCAGATTCAGTCGGGATTTCACGCATCGCGATTTCGGGATTCTTGATGTCAATATTCTTTGACATCTCCAACTCTTGTTCCCCGAAACTCCGACAGGGAGTCGGATCAAGGGTCCACATAACCCCCTGAGATGGACGGTCCTCCTGCTTTCGGGATTTGTGAGCCCTATACTCCTTGCCCTTTTAAAGATCATGCAGGTTTTCCTCGATCCAACGGTGGTCGGACCCTGTGCTCAGATCTAATGCCTGAGATCTATCCTCCAGATCTGTGCGCTCCTTTTGTCTTCATTCAGATCTGACGGCCACCGGGAATTTAAGGTGAGATCCAGCGATCACTGACGCTTCTCCTCTGAAGCGTACTTTGTCCTTGTTTTTCCTTCGCTGCATACTCTGATCTTGCCATCAATGACAACCTTACTTTGCCTGATAATAACCTGCCAACAATCCTCTACATTATCTCTTTTGAACTTATCGGGCTTTCTCTACAGCGTCTTCCTAAAATAATTATGGTGCCCGTCTGTTACATTCTTCCTGTACTCATGCCATCTTCATTATTGTACATGCCATCAATGACAAGCATGCGCTACCTGTTAAACATTTGCCAACAATCTCCCCCTTTGGCACTGATGGCAACTAAGGCACCCGAATTCTTTTCTCCCCCTTTGACATCAATGTCAAAGAAGAGACATGCTCCCCCTGAGCTATTGCAGTAATTTTAGGAGGCATTAGATATTCAAACAATACAAATCTCCCCCTAACAAGATGGA